>WAAG01088651.1:2552-22284 GCA_013390105.1 Tichodroma muraria | reverse complement strand
CCCAAGTGAATGGCTTCTGTGGATATTTTTTGAGTATTTGCTTCATTGCGTAGGAAGCCAATATACCAATCTGATTCAGGTATACAGATTTTGGCATTCAGATGCCTAAAATTTCGAAAGTACATCAGTGAACCTAATTCCCTTTTGTGGGCTTTATCAGCCCATCAATTGAATTTTTAATTAGCCTCAGTCATGGAATACATGTTACTGTTGCATCCCTGTTCATGTCCTTAGCTTATATTACCTGCTATTAAACCAGGCAGACTTGTCACATCTTTGCAAGACTCTTAGCAAATCAATATGAAGATGCTGTTCCTCAGAAAGCAAACCAGTGTTCCCTGTTGTGAGGTGACTCAGCTATATGCCATGGTTGTATCTACCCAGCTGATCACGTATGAGATGTGAAGCAGATGTCACACAGTCATGCAGTTCTGAAAATAAGGCAAGATATTCCAGGAAAACAGATTCACCAGTACTGAGAGTTTTCAGAGTGTGGCTGCATTTAACAACATCAAAGTTAAAAGTCACTAAAAAAAAAACCTGCTTGAATTAATAAGAAAGATACTAACAGAAGAGCTGTTATTTTCCTGTCCTGTATTTTATGGTAAAGAAAGAAGCAAAACTTAGTGAGGAATTTGGAGTCTACAAATAATGGATCAGATCCCCAACTGATGCTAGCAAGTGTAAATGCATTAGCTTCAGTGAAATGGTGCCCATTTACAGCTGCTAAGGATTTAATTTTTGTGGATTATTTTGCAACAAATTTTGTTCTGAATCTGTATTATAAATTAAAGAAGAGTTGCCAGTGAAAATAAATGAAAAACAAAAGGGCTGAACTGATACATCATTGTGGGATAAACCATTTTTTTCTTTGTTGTCCTGCTATTAGGGGTTGGACTTCTGCATGAAAGGAAAGCAGGAGAGAGAGAGGTGTCCTGCACAAGCTCTGAAGGAACTAAACATTAAGAAATGGGTATTCTGCAGAGTGGTTGTTCCCCTGTTGTAGGTGGTGTAATTTCTTTCCCATACTGTGCTGCGTGTAGAGGCACAGCCACATCTCCTCTGGCTGGTAGCAGGTAGCAGCAGTGTACAAGCTGACCAAGGGGTTAGGAAGAGTCATGGTTCTGTGAATAAAGTTACTGCAGCTCACAGGATGTTACACAATATAGTCTGGTATCTGTGCAGTTACTTCTTTAGCTTGGACCTTTTTACTGTTAGTGTACAGCCACTAATTTTAATTCTGGTGGCGTTAAATATCATCGAATTCCTACCATTTCCAAATTTAAATGCAAACTTTTTCAATCTGATGATAATGTATGGTTGTTTTTTGCAGTGCTGTAGCCTAGGACTGCTCAGACCTCCATTGCTTGAAAACTGAGAGCTCATAAAAATGTGAGGCACTCCAATAATTTTAAATCACTCTGTCCTGACTAGAGTGATTTAAAATCATTGGAGCGCTTCACATTTTTTCAGTTGTTCCAGTTTGGAAAGCAGTCAAGCAACACTGGAGCATAATGCATTAAGGCAACCTGTTTGAAATAATAATTTTAGTCTTTCAAAACAATGACCCTGAATTAGAAATGTGAAATTATGTCTATCAAGGGTTCTGTAAATAGACATCTCAACCTACTTTTCTTTTGTAGTCCCTACTCTCAAGGCAGTATTGCAGTCCAGTAGGGCCCTAAGGGACACATCTTTTTTGAAGTCAGAAGGAAGCTATTGTTTTCAGTAGATGGAGGGCCAGAAATCATCTTTATTCAGAAAGTCAGAGGAAATTAAGAAACTGAAGAGATTCTGAATTGTGGGCAGGGAAGGAGATTGAGCCTTGGTGTAACAGATTTATGATCAAGTCATTGCAAAATTGCAGTATTGCAAACACTGGAAGTGAAATGTTGCTATCAGCTCGTTTCATTTCTGTTAGTTCAGTGGAGCTGGACATGGATGTGATGCATAAAAAAGTTTATGGGTCCTACTGCTCTGCATTCCCTTGAGATGCTCTCAAATTATTAATGACGCTGTTTTTCTGCTACTGGAACATCAGTGTGGTACCAATTGCTATGTAAAATGCTTTAATGACGCTGAAAGAAAGGGAACACATGGTAGGAAAAATTGTCAGTCAGGTACAGAAGTGGTACTGAGCTGCCAGGCATCATGTCAGAGACAGTGCCACACTGTTCTGCATCTAGCCAGTGACAGTTCTTCCAAGTGAGAGTATTTTTGAGATGCTTTCCTTCATCTCGTGGTGGTGGTGCACAGGCACAACTTGCTCAGCAAGCACATCCTGCCTCAGTGATCAGCAGAAGTGTCACTCATGTTTCCAGAGTCTTTCTCTTCATCAAACACGATATGCCTCATGTAAAGCAATTAAGAGAAAGCTGTTGCAGCTGATGGTGCATGTAAAGCAGAGGCAGAAAAATAGACTCAAATGTTTGGATTTACCCATGTTCTAAATTTGCTTACAAGCCATATGCTACTTTTGACAAGTAATTTGAAGGATGGACTGCAGCAGGTGTGAGGTAAAGAGAAGATGTTCAAAGAGCCATTCTTGATTTTTGAGGGACAGATAAGAATCACTTTCTTAATAGTAGTTTCTGCACTGGAAGGAAATCAGTTCCCTATGCAGTACACCCACAAAGTTGTACTCTATCCCAAAACAAGCACACAGAGGTGAGGAAGAGTAGACAGTAGCACAAATTGTGACAAGGTAGATACTTGGGAAAACTGGGCAACATATTTTTTCTTACTGAACTCAGGATTCTAAGGGTCGAACTCAGCTGATCTGGGACAAGAAGCATTGTATCAGAATACATTTACCATCTCAGTCAACCCAAGTTACTGCGGCTCATATTCTCAAAACTAGAATATTTACAAAGTGTCTATATTTACTCACAGCGATTATAGAGCCGTAGTGTAAACAATTCAAAAGTTGGCCACCCACAATTCATAGCTAATGAAAGATAATTAAGTAACTTTTCCATATAACTGTTTTCTCTATTCCACCCCAAGAGAAATTTAATACTTTTGGACTAGCTGTATGCACTGGTTTTATGCCAGTGAATAGGCAGGTTATTGTATTCCACTGTATCACAGTATTGAATCCCAAAAATTAATTTGAAGCATGCTACTTTAGTGGCATACTGATTTAATCAAGATATGTTTTGTTTGTTTCTTTTCCTCCATAGCAGATGTATTTAGCTTATGCCAGAAAACAGATTTCCATACAAATGGACAGAGATGGAATTTTTTTGTATTACATGTTCTCCTATGTAGAATGTAAAGTCAGCTTAAAATTTTTTCTATTATTTATGAATACATAGGTACATAAACACACACACACACACATATAAATGTATCTAAGTCCTCAAACATATTTGCAGAAAAAAAGATATTGCTATATGAGAGAAAAGGAAACTGTGATCATCACTCTACTTTCTCCAGAGTTCATTTTCTCAAAATAGGTGTGGCCCAGAAAAGGCCAGAACTGGCAACGCAGATGCTTCAAGAGTACGCAGATATGTGAGGAGTAGCACCAGTTCTCCTGCTGTGCCTGGAGAGTGGTTTGGTGTATATTGCCTTTATGTGTATACACATGAAAGCACACTACACATACATGTACATGTGTGTGTGTGTGTGTATGAACATTTATGTATGTGTATATATACGTCTGTGTGTTTATATACAGACATGTACGTGCTGTATATCCGTCCATCCGATAGCTCATCACCCAAGACAGCTGAGCTGTTACATTCATAGGGAAGGAATAAAACAAGACCCAGCTGAAGCTGTGCCTCTCCCTCCTATTCTGTGTGTCAGATGAGAGACGCATGGAGAGCCCCCATCCAGCCTGCCCCATGGATACCAGAGCAGACACGGTTCCTCCCTGCTTCCTGTCCTCGGGCCATCAGGCATGAAACTGCAGAGAAGCACCAGCCAGGGGCATCAGCCAGCTACACTCAGCTGCTAGAGCAGCCAAAGCTAAAACCTCTTGACACTCAGAGCTGCTTTCAGTGATTCCCACTCCATGTTCTCTATGCAGTTCCTATTTTTTGATCCCTTTTCCCTTTCCATCCTCTTTCACCTTAATTTTTTCACCTCACTTTCAATTTGTATTTGCGCAGTAAAGTACTCTTCTTTCCCTTCCTGCAGAACTTTTCTCTCCATCACTTTTCTTTCTGTTTTGCCTGTGTCCTCCTGACTCTACTCCCATGAAAATGTAGCATCATGGAACAGTCTCACTATTTCTCCCCCTGGGGTTGTCTTGTGCATTTTCTTCGTGAGCTTTTAATGGAAGAGGCTGTGTGAAAAGCCTTGACTTTGGTGCCCACCATAATAGGTCCTCCTTTTTGAGTGATCTTTACACAATACCTTGTTAAACGTGAGTTGTGATAGTCAGATCCTACAACAGCATTATTTGTGTGAAACAGTGCTTCTCCACTGCATTGCTGTTTCCCCACCACAGTCACTTCACACATTTACACAACTGCTTCCTTTATATATCAGTGCTCTGTAATCAGCGTATGGTTCATGTTACAGGTTTCTCAGGTTTCAAAGTGGAGTAGAATGAGCTTCCTTCTATTTTGAGAATATCCATTTTTAAGAAGTCCAAACAAAAGACACACATTATTAGTGAATTTGCAAGCAGCTGCCAGAAGATAGAAAATTCAGAAGGGAAATGCGAGTGAAATAACAGAAATACCGTTAGTTGTTTGTTCGTGGTGCAACAGCAAGGGAAAATATTTAGAAATTTTAATGATTAATTTATTTGTAGTTTTAATAAATCAGATGTGGTTTTGTAGCATTTGCCAATGTCAGTACTCCAGAGCACAAATCCTTCACAGAAGGTCAAATCCTTCTGTAGTGTAACTGGGATTCTCGGGGTTTTCCTCTTGGAATGAGTGTGTGGCAATGCTGTTAACAGAGGCAGGCAAGCAGCTGGTTTTTTTACTGTAAAACCTGAATAGTTTGCCATTAAGAAAAAGCAGATTACAAAGGTTCAAGCTCCTGGATCAAATCTGTCCTTCATTTTTGGATTGGAAATCTTATCCAAAGACTTACAAGCATCACTATTTTAGATTCTTTTTACTTCTCCTTTACTGTTACAGCTATATAGTACTAACACGTCTGTACACGTAAAACATTTAAACTCATGCTGGAATATATACTTGCACTTTCTGGTTCAACTTCAATCCCAAAGGAAAAAACCCCAAAGGGACCAGAGGCTCTGCTTCAGCTAAGCTCTTAAGTTTCTGCTTAATTTTATGTCAACGGATTGCTCCAGTATTAAAAATGAGGTTGAAAGGCTGAATTAGAGGAGCTAATAGAGGAGAATCAGTTGTTATCCTGTGCTACTGACCTGATGAATTCTAAGGTTAGAACAAAGAAGAATTGAAACCATTGTTTCCTTAGTCTCAGATTAGTCATAAAACATGCGTTTTACTTGTGTTTAAGTGCTTTGTCAGAGCAAAGAAGTAGTCTTCCCTCAAAACTTACGTGTAAGCAGTGTCTGTGCATTTGGAAGCAGACTCCGGACTATTCACAAAAATGTGTCATAGCTGGTCAGCATGGTAAATTGACTCAGTAATGGCAAAGGGCTCCATGGATCACAAGGTTTGGTGGACTGTTCTGTTTATGTCTGTTTTTCATTAATATCATAGCTGTTGTGACCACAGAATATCCTATTTGCCTTCTTTGAAAATAATGACCCTTGAGAATTCCCATTTCCAAGAAGCTGTATTTTAGCATTGTGACCAATTCAACAAATGCCATCGTATTCTGTCTTTATTAATCTTGAGCAGTGTCTTGTACCTTAAAGGCCCTTTGAAATTAGTGGTTTAATTGTAAATAAAGTTACTGCTCAACAGTTTTCACTGTTGCTAAATATGTGACTTCACAAACAACACCGTAAAAATTGTAAGTATCCTAATATGTCCCACTTCTTTTGTCTATACAGTAGGAAGCATTGCACTGTAACTTTAAAATACCAAAAATAATCAAGAGGATGTGTTAACCACCTCTTAAGAATTCTTAATTTCCAAGCCAATAAACTCAGCTGCTGAATTTTTGTCCTTTGTTTTAGGCTGTGATAGTTCTGTTGCATAACTACAATTAGGGAACTTCAGAACACTCCAGAATGTTACAATATTCTGTGGATGAAAATGCAGGATTGTTTTTCATTTAGTTTTACAGCAGGGAAGGGGCATTGGAATGGCAGCATGTTACCTTTTTTTAACATCTAGTTTATGATTCATTCTAAAATATTCTTTCATTTGGAATTAACTTCAGATATTCCTGTTCTGACTAGCAGAGTAAATATTTTAGCAAGGACTTTTTAGAGAGAAATTTTGACAGTAACATACTCCTCCCTTAGCGTTACAAAGGAAATACTTGCTATCCAAACCCAGAGTTGGCATTTTAATGGATAATGGTTCCAAAAGAATACGTAGAACATTACAAATGTAAAATGCAGTTAATGAAAGAGTATACAGATGTCTTTCATGCGTTTAAATAAAAATGTCTAAATTGAATTCTGAAAATGTCAACAGTGACCTCTGAGCCATATGCTTGTTATTACAATAGTATGTTGTGTATAAGCTGTCATTTGGTGAGAAACAACACAGACCAAAAGGGAAAATACATATAAAAACATTAAGTTAGAGGAGAGACCACGTTACAAAGCATTTTGTATTATGTTTTTGCCTTGCTTAGAAGATACCACTTTTTCTTGCTTTTGGTTTGCTCACATGACTCCTGCTGATGTCTGAAACACTTACTGAAGACATAGGAAAAGGAGAATAGAGGCCAAGCTGCGTGGGCTATAGTGAACCAAAACTGGAGAGAGATGCATGCTTCACAGAGAGTTTAATATGAAAATAAACCACAGTTTCTTTGCTTGGTTTCTGGAGCAGAAAGTCGCAAAACAAGCAGAAAACTTTTGGTTCTTGATGAAACGGTTAGTTTAGCTTCCTTACATCATCTACTCTGAGTGTTTCAGACCTTAGCTTCTGTTTCAATTAAAGGAATTTAGACCTAGCTTAACTTAGGTTTATCTCTGTGAAGCTGGGGCCTTGGAAAATATTTCAGAAGTAGTTTTAGCTTTATGTTTGCGTTTTGTTCTTTTGCAAATGTGGTAGAGGTAACCTTGATTTGCTAATTAGTGGAGTCACGCTTTATTGTGACAGAAAACTAAGAACAGTCCTTCAGTGAAAATAACAAAGACCTACCCCATGGTGATTGATGAGAACGTTGTACGAGTGAAATGAGCTGGAAAGTCATCATCTTGTCTTTTCCTTTGCCATAGGAAAAGCATAACAGAGAGATTTCTTTTCTTCTGGTCCTGATAAGGAATCTAACGAAGCATAAGGAGAGGTTACAGAGCATGGAAATGTGTCACACCCAGCTGCTCACTAGCTTGCAAAACTGCAGTAAATAATACAGTTGCTATTTAATAAACAAAAGAAAGCAGAAGTCCTTTGATAGTGATCCCTAGCCTCTCTCATTTGCCGTTCTGATGATACAGTTTGTTTCTACTTAATTGACTGTAGTTTGGATTAACATAGAGTTTGATATTGGATTGTATGATTTGTAATTATTTTGTTGTTGTTGATAGGGAAAAAAAAGACTTAGATTTCTGGGGCCAGATTCAGCAAAGTACAGATATACATGGTCCAGGTTGTCTGGATCATAGCTACTTTTTTTCTCATAGGTTCTCCATGAATAGTTCCAGTAAAGACACACAGGAATACATGCAGTTTTATTTTCCACACTGCATAATTAGTAGCATACTTTTCTTCTTGTCACAGGTTTTGAGAAGCAATGTTGTATTTGCCACAAGCTGCATTTCTCACATGCATCATTTGTGACACTTCATTTTCAAAAGACATATCTTCGAGGAAGTACTTTGTTCCATTGATTGGCTCTTTTTGCACACTAACTTCTAACATACCAGTGGCTTTTTATTAAAAATGTCTTAGAGTTTGTTTTGTTTAATATTTGGGGAGGTGAAGGGAGGAAATATCCTCTGCCTGGGAAACATTGGAGGCCATCTTCTCCCCTACCAAGAAGACTGTCAGCACTCACATTGCACCTTTCCTCTCACCCCCAAAGTAGAAATGATTCTTGTCCATTGTGTTAACATTAGAAAATAAGCAGACTCATTGCTCATTGTGTCACTGTAAGTTGAAGACACCTACTTTTTTTTAGAATCAGTCAAGTGTTCAAAAGAAAACAAGGCAAGGTTTACACTAATGTGTGCTAATGTAAATCAGTGTCATTTTGCTCAGAACTGGAGGGGCTGTGGCACGTGTCACTTTGGAGAGGCTCAGCAGATGTGTGGGACCATCTCCCACCGCTGCAGCCGCAGCAGACCTCAGTCACATCACTGCCTGCTGCAGTTTGTTATACCTGAAATAAGAGATGGGCTGCTGAGGAATGCTAGTGGCTGGCATCTTCCGGTGACCTACCTTGCCTGGTTATCACCTGGGCTGTGGGAGGCAGCGACCCAAAGAGAGGTGGAATAGGGCCACAGGCCCTGGGAGTGGGTGTCAAGTGGAACAGGGTGCAGTGCAGGCATGACGAGGGTCAGAAATGGGAATGGGGAAGGAAGGGGCAACAGGAAAGAGAAGGAAGAAAACAGAAGAAAGGAAAGAGAGACGTAAAGGAAAAGGTAAGAAATAAGAAAAGAAAGGAGAAAGTGGTAGACCACGTAAGTGCAGTGGAATGGATAGCCATTCCCCTAGTCCAGTGCTAACAGCAGACTCTTCATTCTTTCAGTGAAAACAAAAGTCTTCCTGTATATACTCTATTCCTCTTGCAAAATGTCTTCTCTTTGCATTGTCTGTAAGATGAGGGGCTTGCCTGTTCCCTTTTTAAAGCCCTTGGTTCAGGAGCCTTTGTTTATTAATTCAGGTTAATAGAATTGCAAATTAATTGCTGCTGTAAATATGGAGAGCAACTCAATTTGCTGAGTGCTTCCTAGAAACGATTATCTTGTTTCCTACTTTTAATTTAGGTGTAGTAAGGCATCAGTAAGACACTGATCCTGAAGACTATTTCGAGAGCTCAAACAGTGCTATGACAGCATTGCAAAACTATATGTAAAATTCTTAGATTAGAGATCCTGGACAAGCTGATTCCAGTAGGCCACTGTCTCCTCTCAGGTGTTTTTGGAAGCTTTTTTTTCCCCATGAATTGTATAAAAATAAAATCTTTCCTCTTCTATAAATCTTTGATTTTCTTCAAGCTTGTTAAGCCTTTATAACTGAAAGCAAAATCTAGTTCTTTGGAGTATTTAACAAACATTAACTAGTTAATCTTTGCAACGGTCACAAATTAGTTAACCATTATCCCTGAATTTATAATACGGAGCAAGAGAGGCAGCAAAGTTAAATGTACTCCTGTGACTAGGGCTGGGGTAGTAATAGACCCCAGTGTTGAGCCATTTTACAGCACTTAGGAGCATCATGATTCTTCTGCTTTGCCAAGTGCACTACCAGCAAAAAAAAATAATAATACTGAAGTGACTTTTAAAACTCTGTACTCACAGTTGAGCTTTATTTATTATGTATTCCCTGGAGAGATTAGGAAGGGATGGTCTTCTTACTTTCTTCTGTGTTCACATCTTTAATAAAAGCTGTTAACTGTTTATTAAAGGAATGTCTAACTTTAGAGAATAGTAGTGTCTTGATGCCTGGTGTCATGCTGACATTTTTGTCTCAGTGAAGGTTGGTTCCATTACTCTGAAGGTGCTGTTGATTCCAATGACTGTGGGAGAAAAAGGGTTATAATGAAAAGCAGTGGGACCAGCTTAGGTCTTTGAAAATTGATGGGTACAGTCCCAGTAACTTCACTGGCCTTCATTTTGCCTAATACGAGGCTATTTTCTTCCTCAGCATGCAAGTGCCATTCATGACTACGCTGAATTCCTCAAATTTTCTATGATGGAAGCCCTCAGTATTAGTTCCAAACTCTTCAGTAACTTCAGTTTCTAATCTGAGAAAGTAACTCTGCTGTCCAGCCACCTCCTTTTATAGTGCCTTGAGCCCTGATGTATATGTATAAGCCACAAATATATTTCTTTATATATCAGCAGATTGATGAGGCCTGTGCTATAATAAGTTTAAACAAGTTTTTCATCAAACAGAAATTGCTGTAATGAGTTTATAACTGTGAAGGAGCCCTAGGAATTAAGTGCCCAAGTCTTTCTGATTTTAAATGATGTTTGTGTTCCCAGTCTTTAGGATGCTATTGAATACTTTTTTCTCAGTTTTAGAAAAACGTAACTTGTTTTCTTGTTGCCATCAGGTGTTTCATAAAGTGCCTATGCACTTTCAGTGGCTGCTATTTAAAAAAGCAACTGAAGAGAGAAAGGGACAATATTGAACCTTTTATGTCTAGCCAAGGATCTGGCAGTTTTCAAAAAAGTCTGGGCTGAAAGGTACAAAGCTGCTTTCGATGTATGAGATCTGGTCATCCAGATCCCTTGGGATGCTTCTAAAGGCTCATCCTTTGTTGTTATATATCAGCGTATAAACAAATCAGTATGAACACTGCAGAAAGATTCAATGCGACTTTCTGTAGAAATGTCAGTAATGTTGCCAAGGTGTTGATAGAACACCATTAGGAAGAGTAGTCTGTCATAAATCTCTGTATATTTACATAATTTGAGTGCTCCTTTGGACCAGAATCCATGTGTTCTGAGCTGTTTGCACATAATTTTGAGCACATCAAGATGTTAGTCATGTTAGTCTTTGTTCTGAGGTTAGTGCTTCTTTGCACTTAGGTGACAGTGTAGGCCAGTCATCTTCCAGGGCCCTCTGCACTATTTCTAGCATTAAGTTAACAGTCTCTAGGATGAATTTACAGATGTACTCTTCTAAGATGCTTTACCACCTAAGTTTGAAGCTGCCTGTAAAGCGTTTTTCTTGATGTATGTGCGCAGCGTTGTTTCAGCTTTCTAATCACTGACCAGCTGGCTTGTTAGTGAATAGAGCTGTGGGCCCCTTGCCACATTTCATGTGAGGTCTTGGCTGGGTGGCCAAGCAGGCAGCCTGCAGCCAGTGTCAAAGCAATTCAAGAGGTATTGGCACAGCAGTGTCCCCATTAATTTCTGCTTGTCACATGCTGTCATGCAAGTTACACCAGAGAGGAAATGACCGTTAAAAAAAAAGTACGCTTGTGGCACTTGGTCCCCTCCAGACGTTATCCCCGAGGTTAAACAAGTGGATACAATTAGCTGCTGTCCACAGACAGCTGCAGGGAAGGAGAAGCCGAGATCTGGGCCCCACGGCAACGTGTCCTTCCTGTTAGCAAGGAGTGTTGTCTGTCAACATATGCCATATTTTAACCCTTCCTGGAGTTTGAGGAGATTAGGAAGACCTGTTATGACCAATGGCATCAGGAAGATGCTGGTAAAGAGCTATAGTGCTGCTGGAGCAGCATTCTTCCTAGAGAAGAGGGTTGGTTTGTTGACACTTTCCTCATAAGGACTAGTGTGAGAGGTGCAGGAGGACAATCAACTCATCAATGATTGATAATTTACTGTAGTTTGAAGATTGTGGTGGGGAGTGAGACAGTGATTTATGTGCACTCCTCCCCAAAGCATACTGAGGTATAGTTTAAGGGAGTCACATACAGCTTTGTGGATTTTCAGGATGAACTGATTTTTCTGATTACATCAGGAGAACTTCCACAAGGATTGCAAGTAATGATGTCCCAAAATATAGATGGGTAGTAATGCAGAAACATAGACTCTGAAGAGGAAGTGGCAATGATATCCCACAATGGGAGAAGGAAGTACATATTACTAGGAGCAATCAAAAGTCTGTTTTTAAAAACTGAAAGCACTAAGGTGATACAGATAGGGGTGTATACACAATGTTCCATAACAGATTGACTTAGTCAAGCTGAAGTGTGGATTTCACCTCTGAAGAAGGAGGCTCACAGCATCAGCTGAAGGAAAATGTGACTTACCCTGTTAAGAAACATAATTAAAGAAGCTGTAATTACATGAAAAGTGTGCTCCAGAATTCAAACTGCAGTGTGACCTGCTGTGATGCTTAGGTACCAAATTTGTGCTGGTGTGAATCCCTAGACATGCACTAGAAGGGTCTTCACAGCTGATGCATACAAATCACAGGTGCTATTTCAAGTCATTTGTACAGAACTTTACCAACGGGGTGAGGCAGTGAAGAATTTGGGGGATTTCACTGTACATTTTAGTCCTTATCTCTTTTTCAGATTGTATGAGGAATAAAAGGACAGAGTAGTAACAACTTGTCAAACCAGGAAGAAACTGTGAGAAACTGCTGTTTTCAATACAGTTATAAAAAGCTTGTAATAAAAGAAAAGAAATTTCCCAGAAGGTATTTGGGGATGTACAAAACTGTGATATGATCATCCAGAGATACAAGAAAGAAACATGAGTGTTTTGCTTATCTAGGCTTAGATCCATAAATTCTGTTAAAAGCTCTGCCTTGGTTTTTTTCTGCAGGGCATAAAGAGTGTGGACAGGTTTGAGCACTGAAAAAGACCATTAATCACAAAGTTGCATTTACCTGCTGTAAAATTTTCCCATATGGGACAAGTCTTGCTAATGGTGCCATATTTGCCAGTTTTTGTCAGAATGTTAGAACAAACTTCCTCTCTGTTCAATTCTCATGTATTTTATCTGACAAATAGCCAGATTGGAAATGCTGTGTGTTTCATTTGCATGTCTGGTAATTCCACTTTGACAGGAATTTTTGGTATACTGAATGACTGAACATAAGTAGAACAATAATTACGTAGTTTTCTTTTCAGTCATGCATATTCTTCTCATCAAATAGGAAAAATAGCAGATGAAAAAGTAAAACTTGAAAGGTATAGATTGCAAGCTGACTTGACAGTTATTGAGCTATAAAATTAGAAATTGATGTGGAAGGACTTACATAAACTTAAATAAAATGCATCCATGTGTGTGCCCAAGCATGTGTCTGTACATATGTCCCCCAGGGATGTTAAGTAGGCATGTTATGTACTGAATTTGGTCTTTGGTTCACAGCTACTGAGATCAGCATGGGAACCTGTCAGCATTAAGATTCTGGTAAAACAAACATGTACTTAGATTGAATCTTTTACCAACCCATAAAATATGAATCTGGATCCTTATTTTAAGGAGGGTAGACAGAAGGTTGCTCAGAACAGTTCCTTGAACACAGTCAGGTGCATCTATTGTCGTAGTCTAGTCCTGCTTAGGTTGCCTTTGCTGCTGGTGAGCTCTGGTGTTTGAGGAGTCTTTGGAGCGCTTCAAAATATATTAGGTCAGGTTCTTCTGTGGCAATACAAGTTCAGCATTTCTTTTCTAACTCAGAAGGAACAGTTTAAGCAAAGTTTAAGCAAAGCGACTGGAACATGTTACGCCTGCTGTGGTGGCTGTGAATTGAGTTCAGTCTATGTATAGGTGCACAACAAGGGAAACCAGTGCCTCAGTATACTGAAAGCTGTGATGCACATTCATGAAATTCAGTCATAAGCTTACAGCAATGCAGTAACATTGATGAGCCTCAAAGTTTTTCAAATACTACTGTGGACCTTTTTAATTCAGTTAAAATTTTGCATTTTTCCTGAATCTTGTGCATAGTTGCAGCATTTTTCATTGGGACTGACATACCATGTTCATAATATACAGGCAGGTATGTGCATAACAGTGACATTTGCCATTTTACTAGGCTGGCTCTGAGCTAACTGACCAGTTGTTGTATTTCAAAGTAACTTAGGACTTTCTAATCTTGATTACCTTGCTACTTCCAATAGTAAACAAAACAGTCTTCAAAACAGTGTTCTATAGACTCCACTCCTTCAGGTATTCTATCTTTTAAATTGCTACACAAATAATTCTAGTCATGAAAAAAAACAAAACCACAGAAAACCAACAAAACACAAACCAAAACAACACAACTATATTCATTTCAGTGTTTATTGCAGTGGACTGCTATAGATAGCATTGTTTTCAGTGGGATTATTCAAAACATTATAATGCGTGCATACATACATGGATGTTTTTGTGAGTGTGCATGTCCATAGGGTTCTTCATCCTAAAAATTGGATAATCCAAAATCCCTTGTATGAGCTGTGCTTTCTTTCTTACAAAAGCAGTTTAAAATAGATTAGATGCTGTTTATCGGAATATATTTTAACAAATCTTTTCATCTACTCTTAAATGCATTGAAATACCTTTTATATGATAAAAATACTTTCACAATTCAAAGATAATTACACAAGTATTTTACTTCATGTTTAAAAATATATGTAACAATTACTTTTCAACAAATTATTTACCTTTAGGGTATCAGCATAGAAGACACAGCCAATTATTAGAGCAATTCCTTGCATGTGCTTATCAGATATTAATAATACACTAAATAAATTGAGTGTATCTTTCTCTGCACAGTATTTTGCTCTATAAACAGAAAATGAATATGTTATATAGTAAGGTTGATTAATAAGAGTAAGTGAACAGATAATTTGAATTTATTGTTCTCTTATCAAAACAGTAAACTTATTTAAATTGAACATGCTGTGAAGTTCACATTCTTTTGGTACTTCCTAGTTAATTGACAGGAGTATCACAGCAGCCTTCTCTTCTGAGGAATGACCCTGTGAATACTTTTATGGAAAGCAATAGGATTACTCTCAGATAAATAGTTACCCGATGTAAGGAAGATGAAGAGCTCTATATCCTATACATATTTGAGTCCTGAGAAGCTATGGTGTGGCTAGGAGAAGGCAAAGACAGCCTCCTCAACCCCTTTCTGAATGCCCTGCAGGGAGACTGATCAGAGTAGTTTTCTTCTGAGAAAGGGAACGGGGCACAAGGGCAGAGATCTCTCTGCCTCTTACTGTGTCCCAGCCACTGCATCCAGCCAGCTGCGTGAAGAATATCCTGCAGCTCCACAGACAGTGGCAAATTGCATCTGCCCCCACCATCACAGTCATGGCATTCTAGATAGGCTGGTGTGATGGGTTCCCAGCCCAGTGTGAGGACAAAAATTAAAAATCGCTGCATTTAACAGGGAATTACTACATTATTGCTAATGCCTTCGGGATTTAGTGTAACAACATTAATCATGTCTTTTGCTATTCATGTATCTGTACTGTGTAATTCCTCAGGAATGCCATTGTTTTTTTGGCATTAATTAATGTTGACTGTTTGTTGCAAAGTATAACCATAGAAGGGCTGTAATTATTCTGCTTCAAAAATAGGCCTCAGAGAACGGGACAGCTCTTTAAACTTTCATTCCAGCATGTGTAAAATCACCCTTTAAATTGAAAGCAATTTAGTGGTTGGGGATTCTGTAGAACTGAATAGGATATGAAAGAAGCCTCATCCTGCTCCCCTTCTGCTCTGAGAGTGTCCTATTCCAGTGAGAGGCAGGGAGCCTTTTAATGAAACTACCTTGACTGATTCATCACACATTGCTGTCTAAAACTCATCCACTTTGTTTACACTTGTGGTTGCCTTTTACGCAAACACTCCTCCAGGAAATGTTCAGAATGAGTATTCCAACACCTGCCATGTAAAATGGGGACATTCCATTCTGTTCAGCAAAAAGAAAAATGAGTTGCAGATACACCGAAACTCTGGGTGAAGGATGCAAGTTGTGAAGGTGCATGAGAATCTCCAGAGAAGAGTAGGAGAAGTGTTAGGAGATGCCAAAGGATTGTTGTGCTTTACAAAATGTTAGCATAGAAATAGAGCAGAGGAAAATAGGCAGATTTAAAAAAAAACAAATGTGTAAAACCTACGTGTTAGTACAAATTTAGGGTATTTTGTAGTTTGCAAGGCTTTGTACTGTGTTGCTTTTATTTGGTGACACAACTGGGTACATTTGTGGGCTTCTACTGAGTTGCTCTCTATGGTTTTAGGAAGTCCTATGACTGTAATCAAGGGCAGCCTGCTTAAAGGTTTTTCTTTCTTCACACTGTAGCCAGTGGAGGAAAAGCATGAGCTTCATATAACGAGCAGCCAGTCATAAGTGTATGTTACCTCAGGGTACATGTGTTCTCCGAAGATATATTACACTTGGTGTTTTCCTTCAGGTTGCATTTCACTGTGTTCCCCTTTACCAAGACAAAATCTAGCATCCATACTTTACCGTGGTGGTGAATTAGCCTAGTCCAGCAGTCAAACTCCCATCCAGGCACTCACTGACTTCTTCCACCTCAGCTACAGGAAGTAGAGAGCAGCAAGGAGCAAGAAAGCTCATGGGCTGAGATAAGAGAGGAAGATTGCTTACCAAGTACCATCATGGGCAAAATAGATTTATCCTGGGGAAAATCGACTTAGTCTAATGCCAGTCAAGGTAGATATTTGCTGATTCAAGTGGTAGGCAAAAAAGGGGCAGATATTCAAATAACACCTTCTCCTGCCTTTTTCCAGGTCATACATCAATTCTGACTCTCCCCAGCCCAAGCAGCACAGGAGCAGCTCCTCTCGCCTGCTCCTTCCCCCTCCTCACACTTTGTGCCTGCTCTACCCTAGGTCATCTCCACAGACCGCAGTTCCCTCAGGAATATCCGCCTGCTCCGTGAGCTGCAGGGTAGATGACTGCTCCACCATGGACTACCTTCTCTTTCTCCTCTCGCTTCTCTTCCTTCTCTCTAGTCTTGGTGTTTCCTGTGCAGTTTCTCACTCCTTTTGTTCTCCTCTTTCCCTGCAGCCTTTTCTGCCCTTGAATATGTCTTCATGGTGGCAGCCCTGTCCTGGCTGAGGGGCCCAGCCGTGCAGTGCGGTGGGTCCGTGCGAGCCGGCTGGAGCTGGGCGTGCCTGGCAGGGCACAGCCCCTGGTGTCCCCTGCCTGAGGCCCTGCAGTCCTGGCTCCTGGTGCCTGGGCACTGACACTGAAAACAGCTCCGTAGTTTCTTTTGTCTTTGGGTAGATACTTGAATATTTTGGTTGACAGCCATGCCATCCTCTTTTGGATTAGGCAGGCAGAGTCCTCCAGTGAATCTGGCAGGTCTTAAACAAGCAGTAAGTTGCCACAGATAATTGACAGATATTTTTGTTGGGAGTCAAGATGGTGGGTGACTCTTAAAGGATCAGAGGGGTATTTGAAAGCCAATGGCTTGGAAGGGATTTATGGATCAGATGCTGGAGGAGGGTTAAGAGAGGTCAGTGAAGCGTAAAGTCAAGAGGGGATAGGACAAGGTGGAGACAAAAATGTATAGGAAATCAGGGCTTTCTGATAGATACCTGCTGCTGAGTTGGGAAATGTGAGCTGTGAATATTGCCTTTGGCAGAGGCAGCAGAAGCAGCTGCTCAGCCTAGCCCAAGCCCAGCCCCATCCTCAGTGATGACAGAGGAAGAATATGCAGGATATATTTCTGTGTATTATTGAGACTCATGACATAATATAGTGTCGCTTGAAAAGTTCATCGTAATTTGGTCCTGACATTCAGAGCTGATAAATTCAGTAAATGTCTGACTGAGCAATCATTGTCAATACCTTATATGGTGAAACAAGCAAAGGTGCAGCATTTCCATAATGAATTTTGTTCCTGTTTTCATTATGAGACTTTTACAAAATTAAAGCTACATATTTTCCTCTAAAGAAAGTGTACTTGTTCATTGCATCCCCAAATAGCTCAGTTTTCGGTTGAGTTACAGGTAAATTTTTATGTTTGCACATAGATGGCGTTGAAAATGTAGCCTGAAAAAGAAAAAAAAAACTTGTAAAGCTGTGATTGTCTGAAAGTAATTGCAGTGGGATAATGTGTGCATGTATCTTCAACTCAAGCAACAGCCAACTATCATAGGTTTTGTGATACTAGAGCATGTCAGAAATCTCTAATCTGAAACAACAGGCACATTCTGTGTATTTGTTTGCAAACATACAATGTCCAAAGAACACTGATAAACATCAGTAGAGGTTTGATCATGACTCATTAGAGCTTGTTCCTTCAGTCTCTTAAGACACAAAGGTTCTTGTTTGTTGAATGGAATTATTGTTTTTCAATTAACTTTTGAAATATGATTCTCTCTGTAATTCCAATATGTGGTATGCCTATCTACCACAGAAAATTTCTCAGGGAAAAGCAGACATGTGAAAAACTAATCCTTGAGGCACATGGAGACTCTCTTGCAGTTATTTCTAGAACTTGGTAATGAGATAATACTGGGTATTCGTCATTAATAAAAGTGGATGCATTTCCGTTAGATGAGTGAAATTATCCTGATTTAATTAGGTAGTGATCTGGCTGGTGCGTGTTTACAGCCTTTATCCAATTTGCTAGCAAAGGTTAGTATCTTCTGATGTTAAGTTACAGTGTCAAAGAAAGCACAGAGCCCAGACCTTGCCTTATGTTTCTTGCAAGTGGCTGACCAAGTGAATGAAATCATTTTCCAAAAGCAAGGCCTGATGATTTTTGACTAGGCCTACGTGCAGCACAAAATTTTAAGCTGCCGTGTTTGTTATTCTGTATTTAAAGTTCATAATAAGCATATGAACTATGTTCATCATAAGCATATGATATTAATAAGCTAATTAATATTAATTTTTATAATATAAGCCTAATTTATAATACAGTGATTAATAATAAGCTTATTTAGAATAAGCTGATTAATTATTATTTAATCATAACTGAAGTTCATAATAAGCATATGATAATAATAAGCCTATTTTGTGATTTTGGCTTCTGCTCTTTTTCTAACTTGCTGAGAATTTAAAAAGAGGGCAATAATGAATCACGAATAACAAACAGACTTTTTACATCCAAATGCTCTTTACACACATGACACTTTGGGCTGTTCTACCAGATAATTTTGAACTGAAATCTGTTAATACCTATCATAGTAAGTAAGAAGAGTAATCAACAGTCCAACCTGAGTACTAGAAAAGAACTTATATGGACTAACCCTGAATTTCCTGGAAGAGGAGATACAGCACTTTTTTCCCTCCAGTTGCTCTTCTTCTTTCTATCACCTTTTAAATTTGCACTTTCCCAGTACACTTTTCTGCAGCACATTTTATTTTCTGTGTGTGAAGAGAACTTCTGTAAATGATATTCATCTTTTGAGTCTGATGGGTAGAGAGGAAGATATACCAGTTTCCATTTTCAAATATTTTCTTTTTTTACCTGTGGCTGGAAGAAGGCTCTGAATTTAAAACTTGAAGACATTGCTTTCAGCTTGAAATGAGCAGAGCAGAATTGTGTTATGCTGAGCTTGAGGAAGAAAATTGAAATAAAACAAGCATCAGTTGTTGGTAAAAAATATTCTTGATGTTTAGTAACTGCCTGAATGAGTTTACAGAGTTGACAAATGAATAGGGTACATAAATGTCACCAAAAAGGGACTTGCCAGGGTCTACTGACTAATACTTCAGTTCTTTAAATCTTTTTCTTACTTGATACTATGTCAACCTGGAAAAAAAAAAAAAAAAGAAAAAATAGGCCCAAATTCAGTGAAACAGCTAAGTTTATATTTAAAATAACCATACTTGTAATGTTGTGTGCATGTTCTTCATGTCTGCAAGACTGATCTAAAAACTTCTGGGATTTGGTAAAAGTTAAAATGTCACAAAATGACCAGATAAGACATACATTAATTCTGCTGATTACTGAAACCTGCAGAGCTGTAGCCCAAGTTCTTACAAATTTCTGAACTGCAAAGAAAAATAGTATCAATATAAGAGGATTCAATATACTTTTTGTATTTCTTTTAAAGGTCCAAACTGTATTATACCAGTTGTCAAAATAA
>WAAG01088640.1:14729-27867 GCA_013390105.1 Tichodroma muraria | reverse complement strand
TATTAAACATCTTTGCAAGTTGAGGGTCCTGAAGTTCAGGATTGACTTGTCCTGAGTCACGCTTTGATCTTGGCGGGGGGGTTGTGCTTGAGACACACAGAAAATTGCAGAAAATGGCTCTACAGGTCAATCTTTTCAGGCCACACTGAGCCTGTGCTCTTCCTTTCAGACTCCACTAGCAAAGTTGGGAAGTTTTGTGCAAAACTGTGCCTAGCCTCCCCCTGTGGCTTTCTGGAATCTCATTCTCCCTGTGGAACATGCTGTATGTGTGACTGCATAGAGAACAGCCCCAAATCCCCGTGTCGCGCACTCCCTGTCGCTCTTTGGATTTGGACCTAGCTCACTGATTGGGGGACAGCAACAGGAACAAAAACTCTGAGTACTGAGATCATGATGGGTTGAAAAGTTCCCCATGGATACTCCATTCCTGGTAACTTCTCAGCAGGACATTGGCCTCCAAAGCTTGTTTGTGGGATAAGAATTTTAAAGGAAGACACCAACACCTGCATTCCTGGAGGTGAAGGGAAAAGTGCAGCAATGCCAGGGTTGGTCTCATTCTTAAAAAAAACAAAATAGCAATAGGTTAGAATTAAGCAATCTGTTTTTGAAAATGCTTTTGAGAAACAGATATAACAATAAAATAGCATTTTTGTATTACAGATTGAATATTAATCCTTTGTTTCAACTATGCTGCAGTTCAGACGGTTCTAGGCTGGTGAATAAAGATACTTGTACAGGTATGTGCTTTTCATGACAGCAGAGCAACATCAGAACTTTGCCCCTAGAAGAGTCTGTGAACAAATGGCTGTATCTGAGACACAACTGGGTGCTGGCAAGGTAGGCTCTTCTCCCAGGTTTTCTTCTTCCTGGAAGAAATAACCTTCCTTTGCAGTGCTGCTCTATTTTTATACTCCCTTTTATTCCCAGCAGTTTACATGTCTGTGTCATCCAAAATATTGCACTTGCCTTGTGGGGCTATTTCTTTTTCTCCCTATATATATATTTATTTTCTGGGCTGGAACAGGATTTCTGCATTTTTGCCTGCCTTCCTTCCAGACATTATTTTGCTACTGTTTCCTCGAAACACCAGGATCCACAGAACTGGAATGCTATTGCAGCTTTCTGTCAGACTTTATTTGGATGTAGTGCACAGTCTGAAATGTTTTATATAACAAAAATGTAACATTCCTGTAACACTGTCCTGTAACACGTTAACATTGACTTCAAAACAGGGAGAAAAAAAATTAGGTGCACATTCCATTTCAGGCTTTAAACTTCTTCCTCTCCTTTGCAATTACATGTGAAATGAAATGAAATTGTGAAGTTCTGAACCTAAAAGCTGGTGTAATTCATTCCATGCCCACTCTGTTGGTTTTTTTTTAAAATCTGTATTTTTAATTTCTTATGCAGAACTTTATCAGTCTATCTTTAAGAACATGTCTAGTGGAAAAATCCAAACCTCTTCCTTATCAAGTCTTATTTCTGAAGTTTTTAAAATGACATTTTAATAGAGGAGTTATTTCAATTAATCAATTTTTAAAAAGTAATAAGGGTGCCTGGAATGCACAGAATGTCAAAACATCTGGTTCTGAGATTTTTTTGCAGTGATTTCTGCAGTGCTTTTGAAGGATGGCAGCTAATGATATGAATCAGCAGCCCCAAAATATTCCCTGCTCAGGTAGTAGAAACCTTCTTGAATTATATTTTTGTGTGTGTGTGTGCAGGATAAAAACTCAAATGGAAACTCACTGGCAGTAAAAATAAATTAGTGAGATTGAGCTGGAGAAATACAACCACCTCTGTTGTGGCTGTGAAAGGTGGCCTGAAAAGTACTTTTGTCAAGGTATCTTTTTCTTGTGGCAGTTTACACTGGATCTGGTGGTGGTGTTCCAAAGGAGTCATTAAGATAAACTTTATACTGGTTAAAAACTGAGCAAGTTGGGAAGGAAAATAATACAAGCAGAAGAAGAGTTTCTTGTTGTTTTTTTTTTTTTTGCTGGAGGACAGAATTTTTCGGATTTCCAGCAAATGTAGTTTGGTTGGTGACATTTTTACTGAGGTACACAAGCAGATCAGTTGAGTGCTCCTGCAGAGCATCCTCCCCCAGCTGTCACTCACCCTTCAAGGGAGATGAGGACAGAACATTTGATAAAGTTGGAGAGAAGAGAGAGGGGAAATCCTGTTACGACTTCCAGCTATGCCTTTGGGGAAAGCACTGTTCATTATTTCCTGATGCTTTTTAGGATTTTCCATCATGTCATTCACCTCTTTGTGGATAAATATTTCAGTGTATATCCACCAGTGGCTGTGTCATCCAGATACCAACTTTTCTTTTGGCAACTTGGGGAGAGGATTTTATGTCTTATTTAAGAAAGGCCCTCCCCCCTCCCTGCTCCGGGTGTTTATGGGAGCACCTGGCTTTAGGGAACCTGAATAGTGCTTTCAGAGTGTGAGCTACTTTGTTGTGCCTATTCTTTATTATTTATAATCTCATCAAAGGATAGTTTATAATAAGGGGGGTAAAGTTCAACCCTCCGTGATTTAGGTAATTTACAGATTTATTCAGCATCACAGTAAATTGGATTGCTTCTGGCTTTCTTAGAAATTAGTGATTTTGTAGATCAGAAAGTTAGCAGTTTGTTTCTCCAAGGGATGTTACACACAAAGTGTTAACCCTTGATGAAGTAAAGCAACTGTGATGGTAATTTCCTGGGAGCATTTTTCAGGAGGAGGCTTGTTGTGCTCTGGCATTTGATTTATTTACAATTTATCAGCTTTAGATGCATGGTTTAAATTGTACCAGCGTGTTATTATATGTGCTATTGTTCCTTGTGCTTTATTCCCTTTGTGGCTGGAACCCAGAGTGGTGGAAGAAGAGGTGGAAATTGGATACCAACCACGCCCACGTGGAGAAAAAACATCTCGTGACTGTTCCTCTGTCCTCATAATCCTTCCTCATCTTCTCTTCTCTCCTGTGATGGTCTGACACACACCTGCTCCTTCTCCAGGGCTCAGGCCTGTCCTGTGCTCCTCTTCACCTGGCCAAATGATGTTTTTATTCCAAAGTTATGGCTCTGGGCAGGCAGGAGATACTCATGGCAGCTTTGGTGGCCGCAGCAAGGTGGTCATGGCCACCTAAATCTACAAACACTTCTCCAGCCCATTAAGACCTTTTCCTGCTCTGTTGAATTTTGTGCTGGCACTGCTGTGCTCTCTGTAGGAGTGGCAGGTGTCCTTTGGAGTATAAACGTCCCGCAAAACGTTTTACAAAATTGTCGAGGACGTATTGAGGAACAAACTAGAACAAGTTGTACATCTGGTTGTTACTAAACGAAGCCCGTGGATTTCCTTTCCTTAAGACTTGAACAAACAGCATCATGTTCCAAAGCAGGGGAGCGTCTTCCAAACCTGAAGCTAAGATATGAGTTTAAGCAAAAAGGAGTGATCATATGTCCAGGAAAATCAGGCCTTTGCTAACCCAGAATATGATCAAAAGAACACAAACACCATCAAATGCATTTGCCAGCGATGGGGTTGGTGTGAGTGAAGCAAATATTTCTGATCTTGCTATTTGCATGTCCTGTCACTTTATGTTCAGAGATTTTAGTAAATGAAGTTGCAGGCAGATTTTCATATGAATGGAAATCTGGCCATGGTAGCCTTGAAGTGACTCTGAAAAGTGAGGTTTTTAACATAATGCTTTACTAATGAACATTTTAAACCAAAGAGGTTTTGTGCACGAATTTTAAAGTTTCATTGAGGGACAGCCATGTACTTAATACACTTGGTCTGGCTGAGATGGGTAATAATCATTTTTAAATCCATAAGTGGTTGAAATGTCAAGTTTATGGCTAATATGGACTATAAGAGTTTTCTGTCAAGTGTTAATGATAAACCCACTGCCTGTAAAAACTACAAAAGGACAGTGCCTCTTTAACAGGGACTACTGTTTGTGCTCCATGGAGCTTTGCAGTATTAGTAAAGCAGCATGAAAGAGTTGATTTTCATTTTATGTTGTGCTTGTGAGGCATTAACATGATGTTCTAACACTTGTAAATGAATACAGCTCTTGCCTAATCTGTCATTTTAATGCCTTATAGATTTTATTTCACTCTGTGTTGTACCAGATTCTCAATAATAATAATCAACTGCTTTGTTGTTCTCTTGCAGAAATTAAATTTCTGTAGTGAGTGTGCAACTAATAAAAGATGTTGCTTGAGGAAACAAAAAATAAATATGATGAATCATAAAAGTTGTATGTAGGGGGTTGCTCATATATGAAAGACAATTACTGAAGCAGTGGTAAATTCATCTGATTCTCATATTGTCAACAGCTTAATAACTCTCACAAAGGGTTTGCTGGAGCAGCTTTGTCTGCGTTGCTGTCTGTAATCAGCGCCGTGACCCCCGTGGACACTGATGTGTGGGAGCCTGCTACAGGTGTATATTTAGTGTTTTAAAAGGGTTCTGACATTACCCTGCTGTGCTCTTGATGAACCTGAGAAACTGCTGCTACACCAGCTCTGCCACCTGTGTAAGGCCAGCCTTTTGTCCCCCGGTTATCTGTGGGGTGCAGCACCACAGGGGGGGTGTCTAGGGGCCAGGAGAGTGGAGCTGCCCTCGGGGTGTTGATCAAACTGACCCTCACAGAGCGAAGGGAACCTTGTTTGCTACAAGTGTCTGACTGATGGCCCTGCCTGGATAAATTCAAGCTTCTAAATGTGGCTTCTGAGAATATTAAATGCAGGTTAGGCTTTGGCTTCACTCCTGGGAAAGCACAGAGAAAAAGTAGGGGAAAAAAGTTTTTGTGCAAACTCCTGTCTTAGAGATGCTCCTTTTGGATTCTTTTGGGGTCTCCTTACTCTTTAGGCAATGGGGCTCAGTACAAAATACTCTGTGACTGTGGGTGGGTGTGTGGGTCACACAGTGGTCACTCAGGTTTGGGAATAAACCACCTGCAATATCAGGTACAACTTACTGATATCCACTGTTTTCTCCTTGAGGGATTGATTACAGGCACAAGTGACCAGTAACCAATACCATCTCTTCATCTTTTAAACCCCTTTTCTCTTAAGGGAGGTGGCCGTGACCAGGGAACCAGGCTTTTAACCTGTGTGATGGGTCTGTAAAAGCAAAACTTATTGTTTGGTGTTGTCTGCTCTCTGTGCACTCTCTTTCTTCTCTTGGCTTCTACTTGACAGCGTGGCTGCTAATTTCCCCTTCCAGTAGTCAGAGTGCTGTAGTTCCTTCTGTTTGATGAAGTACATGCAAAAGGAGGCAATCTTTTATAGGAGAGCAGGGGAGTTGATAAGGATTCTTAAGGCTCAATTCCTACAACAGTTTTGCATCCAATCATTCCCATTAGGCATCAGAATGAAGTAACAAAAGTTCCCAAACAGCTCAGTTTCATTTTAGTAGGAACCACAGGATACCCAGCATTTTTTGAAACTGTTGGTATTTTTCCCCAAAAGGAACTTGAGCTCT
Source organism: Tichodroma muraria (assembly GCA_013390105.1). Taxonomy (NCBI): domain Eukaryota; kingdom Metazoa; phylum Chordata; class Aves; order Passeriformes; family Sittidae; genus Tichodroma; species Tichodroma muraria. The sequence continues at coordinate 22,383 of WAAG01088640.1, read as the reverse complement.
CCTGAATAACCAGCCACTGCTGAGGAGAATGGAGGATCAGCTTTGATCTCAGCTGTGATCCTGCAGCAAGGAGAGGCATTAGGCAGAGAATCATTTCAAGAGGGTTTGTATTGCTATTGCCAATTTCTTATTTGGCCCTGAATCCAGAGCTGGTGAAAATGATGGGGCTGCACAGGGGACAGAACTTCTCCTGTGCTCTAACACAGACTGTGGACCTGGAAGAAAACCTGGATGCCGTCTTCTCTCTTGGAAAAGTCAATATTTAGTGATCATGTTAAATTTGGATACAAGCAGGGAAATAGTTTACAGGGAAGACTTTTTTTTTAATCACAGCTAACTGGCATCATTTATATAATGCATAATATGCAATATATGGGCATAAATGCACATAAACTGGCATTTGATGGCCTCACATTTGTTTGTTTACGTTGGCACGGACCTCGTGCTGCCTGCGGGGCTGCCTGCCACGGTGCCTGCTCGCAGGTGGAGGTGAGAGCACCTGTAGGAAAGAACACTGATGGAAAAAAAGTGTTGGAAAACTTGTAACCAACCCAGAACACACCTTCTTCATAAAATCGGATAATTCCTCCCTTAAATCCAACATCTGGCCTAAAGCAAGCTCATCCATTAGACCACACTAGCTTCCTCAGTGGTTTTGTCCAGTGGGGTCTTGAAACTCGAAGGCTGAGCCTGCACAACCTCTTTCAATTCCAGGATTGAATGGAAACTCTCATGTTGGCTGTTTGGATGGGTTTGACTGGAACAGTGGCTCTAAAATCAGGTGATAGCTCTTGAGACAGGGCTCTGGGGACCAGCAACCCCTGTGTTTTCATCTGAGCTTCGCCTTAACTTGCTGAGTGCCTTCCAGCAAGTCACTGTTACCCCTCTGTCTCGATTTCTCCAGTTATAAAATGGGGATGATAATAATCCTTACCTACCCTACAGGGTGTTGTGAGGATTAATTAGTTGTTGGTACGGCATGTGAAAGATGTAAATAGCCACATAAATGCTGGATATTATCATTACAATGAGAACCACACAGCACTGGAAGACAAGAAATGGCCTCCAAATAGGCTCCATGTGCCATTACGACCCCCTTCCCTCAAGAGCAGCTTCTGGGGTTTGTTTGAAGCACCAGCAGGCACCAGGCTTCCAAATCCATAGTTTGATGCTCTGCTGTAGCGTTGAGCATTTCTTTTGCTCTTGCCAGTTATCTTTTTTGTAGTCAGTGCGAGTCAGAACAACAGTCCCAGGTAAACATATGTAGTGGTCCTGCTTGAATAAGCACCTGCTTTTATGTTGTTTACATTAAATATATAAGGATCATTAGGAGGACAAGGTGACACAGTCAGTTATTCTGATGGCCTCCAGGTGCTTCGCCACTGACACCTGGGCTTGAATTCCAGTTGGAGACGACCCAAATTATTGTAAAAGTGTGACGCTTGTCCTTCTGAAACTCAAATTCACCATTCAGATAGTAATCCACACTTTGCCAACGCTTTATTGGATTATATTGTGTGATTTAGGAAATAATCTCAAACACCTCCCCCAGACCAAACCCATGAGGAGGACTTGTCAGGGTTGCTGTGACACACCTGCCACTGGTGCCACTAGCCAGGGCTGTACTGAGTGTTCTCAGCAAGTCCAGGAGTGAAGCACCGTTGCTGGGAATGCTGAAATGCCCACCCAGGAGTAAAAATTCTGTCTTTATAACTCTTTGTACAAAGTAGGACTCTCACCATTGTCATCGAAGTCACTGGGTCAGATCTGGTTTCTTTCTTTCCCCCGTATGAAATGGAAAAAAAAAAAAAATGCTGTTCATAGATTTCTGTTTAATAGTGTTTGCCAGACAAAGTAGAATTTTCACAGCACAAGTTCTATAGCTTGAGAGTCCTATTCACTCTGCATTTATTTCATAGGTCTTTTATCCACCCTTTCTGTTTTTTTTTTTTAAAAATGGGAAAACAGGGAATTTACCCACTTAAAATAAGCTTTGCACCAAAACTGTCTTCTGGGGATTTTTTTGTAGTTTTAATGAAATCTCAAGAAGACATTAATAATGATCTTCAAGCACAGAACTCATAAAATTAATATTAACAGCTAAAAAAGGAAATGTATTTCCCACTCCATCAGAAAATATATACACTTCCCTTTCCACAAATATGGGTTCTCTCTGGTAATATTTTAGTGATGTGGGATCCAGTTGTATGGGCGTGGGAGCTGAAGCTGATGTGTCCTGATGCTGCATTCAAGGCTGGATTTGGCTGCAGCTCTGGGCCACTCACTCCCCTCCCTGTGAGAATTCCCTGTGCTTGGATGTTTTTGTGCACAGAACATCAGGGCAGGTGCTGTGAGGTGTCAAGATGGTTATTCCTGTCAAGGTTCTGGATGAGGAGCAGTTGGATTCCTGGGGAACAGCTGGTGAAGTTTTTTCTTAGTGTTATTTGTACAAGTGTGCAGTGCCTGGATATCTGCACAACCAACCAGGTTTAAGTTGGTTAAAACCAACTTTAAGGATGTTGGTTTTTCATAGTTTCTTCAGTCTTCTTTATTCCTGATTTTCTATAGATTAACAAGGAAATGCAGAGTAAGTCCAGCCCAGCTTTGAAATTCCCAGTGTGGAACTGTTTCATGCAAGCTCAGACAAAGTCAAGACTTAAAATACTTTGATTTCTTGTTCAGCTAATTATCTAAGTAGATTTTAAGGTGCGTATTCCCTCTGACAGGTATCAACACACTTCAGAGTCACAACCCAGCCCAGATGGTGTGGAGTTGTGAGGTCACTTTGTCAGGAAATGTTCCTGCTGTTGACAACCCATCCATCTACAGCTCACGTGGCCAGGGAATATGGTGCTGGAAGGTGGCTGTTTACGGGGGTTGGTGAGAGAAAGAAAACACAGAGAGGCTTTTTCCAGCTCACCTGAAGTTGGGTGGAAAGCTGGAAGTTGTGGTCATAATCTAGATAATACAAAAAACCTTCTAGGAAAAGGAAGGTTGCTATGGGGACGCTGATAAATCTGTGCCTGATAAAATGTTTTATTTTAGCATTATTTGTTTATTTTGCTCTTATATGTGCTTTCTAGCCACATAAATGTCCAATGTTTTTAATTTAGCCAAGTTGTTAGCAGGGGTATCTTGTGGCAGGAAGTCCTATAGTCTATTTTTTCACCGTAAAAAAAGAAAAAAGCCATTTTTTGAATTTTTTCAAAAATTGTGTCTGATTGAATTAATTACATAATTAACTTCTCGAATACAACAGGAGGAAAAGTTTATTTTTCTGCTGCTTTTAGGTGGCTTTGCCATGACTTAGCAACACAGGAGAATGAATACCCAGGCAAGGCTCAGCTTTTTGTGGTTCAGGAGAAGCAGACAGCACAGAGATCATGTTATCCTTCTGCTGTGATTCCTGCCTGCAAGCCCTTTGGCATTCCTGTGAAAAAGTTGAGTTTTGCAGCGTTTGGAGTTTGTATTGAAAAAGAACCACCTCACAAATGTGATTCTGGCTGGGGATTATTATCTCGATGTGTTGCTAATTCCTGAATAATGATGTGTATGGGGAGTTCTGATGAAGGGTGTGCAAGAAGATGATTGAAGGCACTTGCAGGTGGAAGTCACAGATTCCTCTTGGATGGTGACAGTTTCCAAGCTCTGTATGGCAGATTTTTCTCTGGCCTAATATGTAGTTTATCATATTTCTCTCACTTTTTATGACTGATTTATCATTGCTTTGAGTTCTTTTTCTGAGAATGCTCCCAGCACCCAGCAATGAATAAATGCAAGTGGTTATTTATGGTGTGTGGAAAATGACTCAGTATTTTCTTTAATTCATTACAGTGATGAGAGTATTTCTGGAGTGTACAAATGTTTTTTCAAAACATTTTTTCAGCATGTATAAACCATTCAATTGGTCACCGAGTCTCTTTTAAAGGCGCGTGGGCATCATTTTCAGTGGGACACACGGAACCTGCAGTACACGTTACAGCTGGGGGAATTTGGGGGTCTTGCGTGGTTTTCTGCAGGTTTTTGGTTGGTGGTTGTTTTGGGTTTTTTTTTCCGTTGTGGGGGACATGACCCAAAATTTAAGCCAAAGCTGATGGGAGGCATGCAAACCGACTGGCATATCTATTGAAACTAGAAAGGAAAATGCTTCTTCAGACCCTTGTGAAGCAATATTGCTTAATTAACCCTACTTAAGCCCTACCTTGTGAAAAGGTTAATGGGATTTTTAATGACCTTGAGTGGTCAAGGCCTCAATTTTACATTTCTTCTGAAAGAAAATGGAAAATAGAACAAGAAAGCTGTTCAAACTTCTGTGAATCCGGGGGAAAAAAAAATTGGTTTACAGCAACAGTTCGGGTCATTTCCTATTTCATTTGAAATGGTTTCCCCGTTCCTTACCTCAGGCGTCAGGTGGGTGTTTGATGCAGCTGGGTGTGGGTTGGGTGGAGATGCTCTGCAGGGACAGAGCTGAACATGGAACCTTGGCAGAGGAAGAACATTATCCCCTCACCCTCACGGAGTATTTAGAGTCCTACTGACAAAGGATCATTGCATTGATACAAACACCAGGTTCTCCCCTACAAGAATCCCCATAATTAATTTAATTTTTGCTGCTTTTCAGTAAGACACGTTGGGTAGGCACTCGAGCTCCACTTTGACTGTGGGTACGCATTTCTGGGTGTTTTTACCAGGCGAGAGCAGAGATTGTGGAATATTCCATGAATTAGGAGAGCTGTGGTAGCATGGTAGTTAGTCTCTGTGAGCCGGCCTCCAGAGGGTGATACAGATGTTCTGCCTGGTAGAAAACATACACCCATACTAATGAGTGCATTGTAAGAGTTAATTAATGAGAGAGATATTGCTTTTGAACAGTCAATACAGTGATGCATTCATCCAGAGGGTCAGGAATGTGCTTTCTTTGAATTTACCTAACATGGTATATAGCAAAACACTTGGGGCGCTGCAGATGAAGCTATTAATTGCATTAAAAACTGACCATAATTAGGTTTGGAGTGTAACTGTAATGTCTGAGATCAATGGTTCCTGACACCTGTCAAGTGGCAGGATGGTAAAACCTTTTATAACCCTGATGACCATATGTGTGTGTGTGTCACAATCCTTATCACAGAGAGCAGTGAACTTTAAAGGCTGGAGGGTGTATTGAGCTGCTGTTAAATCCAAACTCCCTGGGATGACGTTATGTTTTGCTCCTGTGGCTGGGTTCAGTGGTGTGATTGTTTGGCATTCCTCTGAAACCAGGGAACTTGAGTTTGGCATTGTGCTTCACATACCTGCACATCCACAATCCCTGTAAAATATGTGTGTGCTGCCTCTATACAGAGAGACCCTGTGACCCAAGACTTGATTAAATCAAAAGGAGCATTTAAAAATTGCTGAACTTAAACCGTGTGTCACTTCCATCTAATTTGTGGGAAGCTGTTAAATAAGTCTTCCTGTCTCCCCCAAAAACACCCCAAGGATCCATTCTCTAATGCACTGTTCTGTATAAACAAGTATAAATGTTTAAAAAGTAAAGAATACTAATCAAGAGATGGAAGACATGCACTGCTTAATAAATCTTGCCTTCAATTTATTTGTCTAGTATTACAAAGGCAGAGGAGATATCAATTAATATAGGCAAAGAGGAGCCATAATTTATAATTAACTGGCAAGTGGTTTGTAACAAACAGCAGCACTGAATCTAATAGCCAGTAGAAAAATAACTGGTGTTGATTTGTCCCTCGGCAAATTAATAGAGTGCTTATCAATGACAGGGTTACATAAAACTGCTAAATAAATAATCATCAGTGAGTTAGAGTGAAGCAGATCTTTAACAAGCTTAATCTGAACCTCTTGACATCTGCAGACTATGAAGAGATTAAATGCTAAGAAAGAGAAGATGCACTATGCACATCATAAGCATGCTCAGGAGCTGGGCAACATCATGTTCTTGGGTAATGGGAAACAAGGAAACATTTTTATTGCAAAATTACACTGAAAAATGATTTTAATTTTAATTAGACTGAAAATTATAAAAGGTATATCAAAGAAAGGCTGAATTGGAATTAACCAGATGAGAACAGCACTACATCTCTAAGCAATGAAAACACATCAGTGGAGCCAGCTTTGATATATTTTTGGATCAAGGTTTTTTCTTGGTTTTATTACTCACCTTTGTCCACTTCTGGTTTCTGTGTTACTTTTGCTGATATTCCCTGGTAGCTCACTTAAATCATCACAGCAGCTGAGCACTGCACCTGATTTTCAGAATGGGTCTTATTTATGAGCCTGGAGATATAAATGTATATTTGTGTAATTTCTAGGCATGTTTTACTTTTGCAAAGGCTTTTTGTGCAGTAAGTCCATGTATTACGGTCTCTCCAACCCTTGCTTAATGATAACAGGAGTTGGTTTTGTCCTGGAAAGCTCAGAAGACCCAGCTAGAGCCATGCTGGGAAGTCTTAAAAAGCTTTGTCTCCAGGTGGAGATGTGCCAGGAATATTCTGCAGGAGCGAGGGGAGAGCCGAGGCTGTTTCCCATTGTGCCGGGTGCTCAGGGATTGGAGATGGAATGCAGATCCCAGAGGGTCGCCAGCAGCTCCTTGCAAGACTTCCTGGCCGTGTCCTTCGCAGATTTTTGGCATTAAGGAGGAAAGGGCTTTCCTCTGTAATCCACCTATGGATTAGCCTGTAGTGTGAATTCCCTGGGAATTAATTCCTTGTAATTTTCCCTTGAGGCCTCTCTCCTTTTTTTGATCCCGTGAAGAAAAATTCCCTGCAAGTGAGACTGCTGTTTTTTGGGACAGAGAGGGAATAAAGCAAAACTCAGTAACTTCATCAGAAAGCCTTGTTGGCACTTGCAGGATGCACATCTGGAGCAGAACCTGACCTGTGGTGAAGAGCTGCAGGTCCTCCTGCTTTTTTTACGTGTGAAAGCAGAGCTACCCTGATATGGGGTGGGCAGCCTCTGGTGAAAGAGCATCCTTTTGGGAGCTCATACCTTCCCATCCATCCCTTTCAATCTCCTCATCCTGAAGAAGCAGAGGCACTCGTGGTGTATTCCTAAACATTGGAGGAAGCGTTTCGAAAGAGGCAATGAGGCCGTGCAGGGCCCAGAGGTGAGCCTGAATTACTTTGGGTGGTGTTATGAATAGGAGGCTAATTCCATGTTTTTCTATCTTCATGCTCAGGTGGGGATTTTTTTGAGGAAGGTGGCGGTGTTTGCTCAACTTCAGTTGTAGATTTTCCCAAACCTCTCTATCGTTGTTGGAAAAGAATTTTATTAGAAAAAGTAATGCTGTCTTTATATCCGGCTCCTCTTTTGCCCCTTTTCTAGACCCTTGTCCCTATAGAGGCTGGGAAGGAGAATTTTTAGGATCCGCATGGAACAAAGTGAAATTTTTCCTCGTGGGTGGCAGTGGGAGCTGCAGTCATGAGAGAGAAACCTCACAAATAATGCTGCACTAGTTTATTTTTGTGTTGCTCTCCCAATTTTTATTCAGAGACTGAGTCACCACTTGAAGAGAACAGAGTAGAGCCTCAATTTTTTTTTCCTTAAATTAAGCCTTTCTCTTGGTGGACCAATGCTGTCTAGTACCATGCTACGATAATTGATCAATATATTGATGCATCAGTGGGGTTTTGGTGTGCTTTGG
>WAAG01088631.1:0-12943 GCA_013390105.1 Tichodroma muraria | reverse complement strand
CTGCTGGAGCTTTGAGCAACATGTTGTAATGGAAGGTGTCCCTGCCCATTGCATTGCAGGGAGATTGGAACTAGAAGATTTTTAATGTCCTTTCCAACCCAAACTATTCTATTATTCTTATGAAGATTTGGAAATCCTCTTCCTGTTCTGGACAGTAATGTCTAATGGCATTTCCTATCTCCCAGAAAAGTGTCCCTGGCTACAAGGTTGCTCAATATTTTGTGAGAGGCTTTTTTGGTGTGTCCTTTAGTTCTTTTTTCATTACAAATGGATAATTAAGAAGTCACAGACTAAGCGTCTGACTGGCTCTGATTGTTGGAGGTTTATGACAATCTCATGGGGAAAAGTGCAGTTCAAACGCCTTATCTAAAAGATGATTATTTATATAAAACTGAATGATTTAAACTTAAAGGACTAAGATAAAACTCATGTAGAATATCTGATATTCTGGTAGCTCATATCCATAATACATGTCGGAGTGGGAGAGGCTTGAGTCTCTGCTCAGCAATCCAGCAGAAAGGAAATTTTGAAGCAAGCCTTTTCCCCTGCAGCTACATGCATTATGCACTGAAGTATTACAGAGGATCAGCTCTTTCTAGTGTCTCTTCAGCAAAGGACTGACCTGACTTTACTGTCTGAAGTCAAAGAGCCATAGCTGGATACCAAATGCAGAGATAAGCACCTTGCTATTTCTGGAAAGCAGGACCAAAAACGCTGCCCTCTATGAACCACACTGACACATTTCACTGTCCCATTGAACAATTGCTCTAAGCCTGCCCTTAGCCTCAAGGTTGCTATCTCTATTCCATGGTTTGCGTATACAAAAGCATTTTTTCACCAAGACTTATCGATCCAATGGGCCTTGTGTGTCCTTGCAAACATTTCTCAAAGTCCTCAGGAGTTAAGAGCCTAACTTGAAGCTGAGGATTGTACAAGGCAAAAAGGCACCTTCTTAGAATTAAGTGTTGCAGTGCTGAGGTTTTCAATTCTCACTCTCTCGTTGTTGCCCTTCTTGTTTTCACTGCTCAAATTCAACACCAATAAACACAACAGATGTACTCTTTTTAGTGTCCCTCTATTTCGTATTCAAAGTACAAGACTTCTTTGTTCTTTCTCTTCCACTGCTTCCCTGCTCCCCCATGGACAGCCCACCTGCAGCCTCTCATTCCTTTCACCTCCAGAAAAGGAAAAGCAGTTTTTGCCTCTTCTCCAAACCCCTGCCTTTCCTATGAAACAAGAACTGAGACACTTTGAAATTTTTATTTCAGCTCTCCTGCTGTGCAGTCAGGTAACATAGAAAAAAAAGGAAGCTTTTGTCTTTGTGGTTTGATTTCTAAAAGGGAATATGGATTCTTCAGCATAAGGCAATAACTTTTTCGAACAAGCAGAATCCAAATAAGGTTATTTTAGAAGGATAATACTGACACTATAGAGGGACTGTAGCATATTTTCCTTCTAGTTATATCAGCTACCTGGCACCTTAGAAGGAGAAAATGCTGCTGTACTACTCCACTTTCCACATTTGTAAGCACAAAAATGCTTTAGAATGGAAATATGTAAATTTATTGAGGAGTTTCAAATATCAAGACTGTGAGTTGTGCCAGTTCAAATCACCTTTTAAAACTTATAATATTGCACTACAGCAGCTATTTATCACACCTCCCAGTAACTTGAGGATTTAGAGATAATCTGACTCTGTTATGGTAAATTATAATATTACTGAAAGGTTGCAAAAACACATAAATTGGAACTTTACTGGAGTTGCAAATTGCTATCCCAAAGGGGAGATGTATTTTGCATGCATTTGTGCAGCTCAGACTCAGAATCACAGGAACATATGCATAATTTCTCTAAGAGTTTTAACTTTTCAACACAGACAGACTCAGATTTTTCTTAAAAATGTCCTCAAGATACATGTTTGTATTCTTATTATCAATGCCAAGATACACTCTAAGTATCTTTCTACATTTCTAAGACATAGGTATCCATAGAGCAAAATGTTGAGATAAGGCCATGCCTTGGGAAGTCCTATGTTAGCAAGATTAAACAGAGTTCAGATGATTAGCTTGGATTTAGACACCACTGACACTTAAAATTAGGTGAATCACCCTTTATGTGTATGTACTTAAACTTTGCTATGTGCCAGTGAAGCTACTGTGTTATATCCAGAGAAACTAAAATACAAATTCAGATAATTACCAAGAATCATAAAGAAAGTCAGTATCAAAGCAGATTAACCTGTATAAATGAACAGACACTTTAATTTCAGATTAGGCTCTGCCACAATCATCCTAAACCCAGAATTTGTCCTGTATAATCTCAAACAATAGGAGAAACTTTTCTTTTTCTCTACAACACACTCTTTATTGCTTACATGCCATCATCCTTCTCCTCACGCATTCAAAGCAATCTCATGCCAGTATGAAACTGCATTTCAGAGGTAATATAATCCTGATATATATTTTTCCAATTTGTGCTTTACGTGTAGAATTGATAACTATTATGGCAACTTCTCAGCCATGAAACGAGAGCAGATACTGCATAAGAAACAAATTCAGACACAGAAAATGAAAAAGTAGGAAAATTAAGTTATTCTTGCTATTAAATATACCAAATAACAGATATGGTGGCCATCATCTTGACAAAAACACCTAGCTGAAGTGTTTAAAGTATGATTCTGCTGCTTATGTTAGGAGTCCGACACTGAGATGAGTAATAACAATCACATTCCATGGTGGACATGTGAAATATGAGCAATAATTACTTAGTCAAAACTAGAGTTTTTCCACTTTGCTGTGCATACTGATGACCTACCATGCTGTGATCTGCATTTTGTTTTTACAAAGGTTAAAGATGCTGAAATTGGTTAATATTTTGCCAGAAAATGATGAAAAAACTGCAAATGCTCAACAAAACCAAAGGAAGAAGACAGTCCCTGCAATCTCCCAAGCTGCAGAGGGTTATCACCCATCTCTTCTCAAAATAACTAGGAAGAAATACTTACTCATGTGAGGTGCCTAATTTCCAAGTGTTTTGAGAATACTTTGTGGATATCTAGCTAAACGTAGCCTTGGAGAGCTTTTCTTCTCTCCTGTAAAGGAGCATAATTACATATTTCATAGTTGAATTTTGCACAAAGTATTTTCCAAAGCTCTGAGGTATATTTTTTCACCATTTGAAGAACATAATGGAGAACCTGAAACAGCTTCTCTAGCCACTCAGCCTGGCACTGCTTAACAGGATCCCAGGAACACCAGAAAGCAGGAAAAAGCCGCATCATGTTCTCTCTTTGCTAAGTTTTGAAAGAAAAAGTAAGCCAAAGGGAGGCTAAAAACTGGGGAAAATTCTCCAGGCTCCACAGGATTTCATTTCAACACTGTGCTGAGATACTTGCAACTCTGCAGATAAGTCCACAAAAAATCCACAGGCCCACCTGTGTGACTACCACATCTAGCCTTTGCAATTCATCATGAAAAGCAATGCTTCATAGCTTTTATCTTTTATTATTTAAAGCAGATTGTCACATGGCATGTCATATGCATCATTTTGTGCTCACTCTCACACTGAAAAAGAGAACAGAAAATTTGGAACACGGTCTGTGAATGCTTTAATATTCTTTCAAAGAAAGCAGGTTTTGTTTGAATCAATCTCAACTGTTCTACCAGTTATTCCACAGGGAAAATATATACATCTTCTTCTAATAAATTACATGAAATTATCTGCATAGAAAGTTGAGAAAGTCATTAAAAGGTTTTGGACAGATTTTTTACTAGTTTATATGCCCCATACAAACTGCATTTAAATGTCGATTTGGGAAAACAACATCTGCCCAAAACAAGCTGATATTTTTTCCTCTTTTTTTCCATTTTAATCAAGCACTGCCTGAGCAATCACTTATCATGAGTAATAATATTTAGTGTAGTACTTCTTTTCCCCTAAAGAGTCCCAAAGCGAACTCTGTGTGGTTGGAGTCACTTCCACTGGCTCACCTCAGGTATATGACCCCAGGTGCTTAAATCACAGAATCACTAATTTTAAATTAAAAAGATCATTACATGGAATTAATCTTTTGAAGTCTTCTCTATGATGTAGTCTATAGAAACTCAACACTCCTTAGATACAGATTGTCTTGATTTGAACATATCAAGCAGGACTCAGTGTAGGATTCTCTGGTGTATCTCTCCTATGCAGGTAGGAAACACCTTACCTTCTTACCAAAGGCAAGGAAACATCTTTAGTCATACCCATGAGAGGACAAGCACAGCTTTCAGACACACACAGATCTCTTCACCTGTGCTAAATCGCTAGCTTAATTTCAGAAGGAAGAGAAAATCACTGCAATGTTCATGTCACTAAATTGGAGGCTCAGTGTAATATATGACAGGATTTTGTTTCTTTGCTGCCTAGATTCTCATTGGAGCAGTAATTGCCATGGGCTCAGCAGACCGAGATGGTCGCCTCCATCCTGGTGATGAGCTGGTGTATGTAGATGGGATTCCAGTGGCCGGCAAAACCCACCGATACGTGATTGATCTTATGCATAACGCTGCCCGGAACGGGCAGGTGAATCTTACTGTGAGGAGAAAGGTGCTACCCACGGGTGAGTGAAGGCTGGGAAAGGTGAAAGGAAAAGCAGATCCCAATGCTGGCAGCACAAACCAGTGCTGTTTTAAAACAATAGAGGAAATCAAAGTGAATGTTTGTGTCATTTTGAGGAAAGAATAATTGTAAATATATGTCCCTTGTTTCTCTGACAAAAATACTACAACTGAGTGTTGTTTCCTTCAGAAGTGGAAATGTACTGGCAACCCTGGTGTGGTGATCATAAGTGCTCTGGGTTTGTTCCATGCTGTCTTGGTCTGTGCTGTCTCCTTTTGTCCACTTTTGGGACTAAACATTCACCTAAGTTAAAGCCATTTGAGCTGACTATGTCAGTAAGAGAAAGGCTCAAAGACTGTTAACTGTTCAGGGCAGGAACTCATTTCCCTCTTGTACGTGTTAAAAGCCCATTTCTGGTCTCACTGATGTCATCTGGAATTTCCCACTGAACTGCAATGCAAGCCGGCTGAAAATCTTCAGTAGGGCACAAGTGGCTCAAAGGAATAGGGCTGGATTCCTCTGTCAAGCAGACAGGTTCAGAAGAGGAACCTAAAGCAATATGAAGCGTTTGTAGTAAATTAGATGTCTAGACTAGCTCAATCTCAATTGCTGAAAAACATCGGAACCTTGAAAAATGTGTGTGGCAGCATGTATTAAAGCTTTAATGGGAGAATTTGATGACCTTCCATTACAACCTTTGCTTACTTGAGGAAAGAAGTTTATTTAAGAACTTTCAAAACATTTTTGGTGAGTACGCTTCACTGAGGTACCAGAAATGAGCAAAACCACATTCCCAGCCTGTCGTGTCTTCTGCCTGCCCGTGCCCTAGATCCGCTGTCACTGCCTGCGCCGTTCCCCTTCGCTCCTGTGCCAAAAAGCCGCCCACCCACTCACCTTCGTCTTCGCAGTCCCCCTCCCACTGCGGCACCGCAGCTCCCTGCCGGCCGTGCTCCTGCAGGACTGACTTTCTTCTGTTACTGACTCCAGAGTCCTCCAGCCAGAAAGGTGCCCCTGCGCCCGGCGCGACTCCGCCTCGCAGCTCCCCCAGCGCGAGGAAAATGGCCAATAACCAAGGTAATGCCTCTCCCGCGCCGCCGCTGCGCACACCGCAGCCAAAGCCAGCGCAGGGCGGATGGCGGCCTTCGCTGCTGCTCGTTGAATATTAGAGGGTCTGCTAGCCAGTCTGGGCTCCTGGTGCAGACAGTGAGCAAGCTGGTAAAACACCTGAAGTTATTCCTGGGCCTTGACAGTGCCGCACCGGTGGGTGTAGCATGCAGCTCATTAATGTTGAAGCATTTCAGGAGCTGAACAGGATTTTAATGTGGTGCGTTGCAACATAAGCTTTGTGGAAAAATTTAAAACAACTGATGTTGGGCGTGACTGAAAAATGCTGTACTGATACATCAGGCCAATTGATTTCATGGGAATTTCTCGCTAGCATGAATGTATGCAACAGAGGGATCTGGGGTTTTCCTTACCTGTCTGTAGCTGACGTACGTATCTTAGCCCTCACTTGAAATTACCGTTTTGTACATATACTTACTCAGATCTGGAACAGAAAATCACAGTTCACAAGATCTGGAAAATAATTTGATTAGGAAAATGTGATTTTTGGAAGAATATGGATTAAAATGACATTTTTTCACAGGCAGGAGCAAAATGTAATTTTTCTGATGAATATCTACTGCACTGTTGACAGTCAATAGCCATTTAAGCTTTTCCTCCTCTATCATTCTTTCCCTATATTTAATGGCATTCAATTGCATTCTTTTATGGCCAAGTAAGCTCTTGGTCATTCTACAGGGTAAGAGAATTTCCTTTCTGTTTCAGCCATACTGACATAAACAATTTTCAGCTTTCTGAAACACGACAGCCAGAAAATGAGAACTCTCATCACTGACTATGGCATTTAGTTGCAGATTTGGTTCAATAAATCTTAGAGATTTTCAAGAGTATGATAATTACTTGTTTTTCTTCCTCTTTATACTCTCTAATTACTTTATTTCATAGTTGCAGAAGGAACTGCTAAAGGACACACCTGACTGAAAAAACAACAGCTTGTCCTTGGATGATGTTTATTTTATTAATATATACACACACTGAAGGTCTAATTTGCGAACTCTACCTAGGATGTATGTGTATATGTGGGAGCTTCTCACATGTTCAGTAAAATTACTCTGCCACTCTTGATGTTCCAAACAGAAAACATAATACTTACATTTATCTGAAGGTTCTGTATTAAAACTGTCAATAAATGCTGATTTGTGTAAACAGCTTAGATTTGCAAAGAATATAAATCTTTTTTTTCCCATCTGGAAGTGTAAATTTACTGTTTTCAGCTGCCAAAATGCTCACTCTAAAAAATATGTAATCACACAAGTTTTAACTTGTTTCCTGTTCTTGTTACTGTAAAGCAATACTCAAGTATGCATGAACTCCATTTTCACTTCTGCCCTTTTGAACCTGCGAAAAAGAGCATCTGCAAACCTTTAAATGACCACTGCTTCTGCCATGACACCCACAGAAAAACTACTTGTGTTCCTTTTTCATTGTATAACAGTTCTGCTCTTTGAACATCTTTTGAACATGCTAATCAACTTGTAAGAAGAACATTATGCAGCTAATCCTAATTACTCTGTTAGCTCCCTGCTTAAATTCTTGTAATCCAAACACAAATAATTTTTTATTGGATTAGACGGTCACATTTTCCTCTTGATGACAGATCCACCAGCAGACAAGGGAATAGCACTCGGTAATGTTTTTGCAATCCAGATAGACACTGTTTCTTACCTTCCTTTCCTCTCTTGTAGCTAGCATAGCAGTCAGTTTTCATGCTTGCTTTATCTGATTGCCCTTGAATGTTCTGCATAATTCTGTAGATTCCTGTCTTTCTGCATCTATTACAGCTCCTAGTTTAATGCTGGGGTAGTCTGGTCTGTGGACAGCTAACTGCATTCATGTTGTGTTAGCAAATGTACTGTAAGTCACAGAGCCACTGAGCAAGTCAGACTGTGACACTGGTGTGATTTATGTTGTAGGAGAACCCTGCCCAGAGAATGGCAGAAGCCCAGGCTCGGTGTCTACGCACCACAGTTCTCCAAGAAGTGACTACACGACTTATGCCAACAGCAATCACGCTGTCTCCAGCAGCACTGCGACACCGCCCGAGGGCTTCGCGTCTCACAGCCTGCAAACCAGCGACGTGGTGATCCATCGCAAGGAGAACGAAGGCTTTGGCTTTGTTATCATCAGCTCCCTGAACAGGCCCGAATCTGGGTCCACAATAAGTAAGTAAATCACGTTTTTCAGTTCATATTTCCCTAAGTTTGCCCCAAATGAAAAAAAAAAAAATAGTTAATGTAAATGTGTTTGCTTATAATTGCAGAGATTTAAACTGAAGATACTCTCAATGTTTATTCAGGGGCACTGTTTGTCCATTTTGTCTTGGACAAAACCAGAGGTTATTCTGGCCTCTGGAGCTCTGTGCTTCCCACACTTCTTTGACTAACAGAGTAATAGAGGATTCACCCACAAAGTAGATTTTCTCTGTTACTATGTCTCAAAGAGACACTGTAATTAACAAGTAGGGTTATGTGAATAAATTATTCTCCTACATGCAACTGAATTTGACTTTTTTTAATGAATCAAGATGAAGTTCAGCAAGTTGAAAAAAAAAGCTTAGATCACAGCAAACCCTATGACAACAGCTGTCCTGTTATGGGACTGCAGAAGCAAATGGACATTGGGAAAAGTTGTTAGATGCAGGTGCACAGAGGCTGATTTAACTGGATGGAGTACAGACAGCATAAAAATTACAGCTGAGTACAGGGGGATAGGTGTATCTCTCTGTACTCAGTAGTAATCAGGTGGCAAGGTCTGCCCTTAATAATTATAGCTCACTTTCTGTTTAGAAAACTTATTTTTTCTGTGGGTCAATTTTACTGCTTTAGTATAGACATCTGGTGCCACTTGAGCTGTCCTGGTTACATCTAGGCAGAGGTCAAACAGATGTGACACAGGACCTGCAGAAGACTTAAACCCATGTAGTGGCAGCTGGGGGCACAGGGGCACCTTTGGGTCTTTCCAATGACATTTAACTCAATGGGAGCTGAGCCCTCTGGAGGAAGGAAGTAAAAAAGGCTTTATATTGGGAGACATCCACATGCCCCACCAAATAATGCTAACCACAGATGAAAAACCAAGAGAAGTGAGAACATTTATCATTTTGCAAGTTGCAGCCTAATACGTTGCTTCCCCTACACTAAAATGTTTTGAAGGAACTGTTCTTCTGCCTGAAACTGGTTCCTGACAAAATAAAATCACAATTTCAACTTCAGGGCCAAACATCACTCTTCTAAATTCATACCTGAAAAGCAGCTAAGAGAGTATTGGGAAAACCTTATCTCACAATAGCAAGTTATCTCAGAAAACTATTTTGCAGTATTTCATGACCATGCAGTTATTAAAAGAGTTGCTTTTCATGTTACCTGAGCTGAATTTTAGAACTCCATGATTGCTGGAATTAATATTGTAACAAGACCATAGCTAATTAGCCTCTTGGGACTCTGAGTTTTCACATTACTGAATATAATAGCCAAAGAACTCAAGTTCTTTGCAGAAGATCAGAAAAGAAAAAAATAATCCATTGGGGTTCATACATGTTAATCAGTTAAGTCTGTCATGATTTTTTCAAGAAAATTATTTTTTAGAGAGAGTTTGTGGTTGGGGCAGATGGAGAGGGAAGGGGGAGAGGAGGAGAAAGAGGTAATACTCAAGCAAACAAAAATTCTGTGACTGGAATAGTCTCTTGAAGACTACAGATCCAGGTTCAAGATCCTGCTTTGCCTCCTACCCTCCAACACGTTCTTTCAGTACCTTTCTTTCTCCACAAGCAACTATGTATGTAGTCATTTTTGACACTCAGTTGAACATCTCCAATAGTAAAGGGAAATGACAGCCTGCTGTGGAAGTCACAAGAGAATTTATCCAAATAATAACCGCATTGAATTTCAGTGATCCCAAAAAATACCAAGTCCTAAGTTTACAAGAACAGCAATGAACAAAAAATTACATTTGCTGTAGACAATGACAGAAAAGAGAAGAAAATACACTTTCTATATGAATTCTGTTACAAAACTGTAGTAAAAAATATATCCTGAAAATTACATCTATCATCAGTAATGAAAACAATCTAAAAAATATTGACTCTTTCTAGAGTAAGAAAGGTTATTTTCTTCACTTAATATTTATTTGGGTGAAGTAATCTGAGCTTTATTAGCAGGAATATAGCCAGTAGATTGAGGGAAATTATTATCCCCTTTTACTCAGCACTCACTGGCATCCATTTAGAATACAGCATCTAAGTTTTGGGACCTTTGGTACAAAAGAAACAGGGAAACTCCCCTGAGGTACTTTCTAACTTGAAATAATACAAAATCCTTTTACTGAAATGCACAATCAGGGGTAGAAAGCACACCAACAGTAGGAAAATACCAAATGGATATAGGAAGTGCAATGTCCAAAATATATGGTACATCACTATCAAAATGTGGCAGCATGCTAACACCTTGGTAGTTAGTCCTTCTAGCAGCAATATGTTAATTAGGTGAAATGTGCTCATGTGCTCTGGTTCCAGTGTCCCTTGTTTCAGAGGCAGTGCACTTGTTGCCAGCTCCTGTATCCCCATGTGGAGCAGAATGATGTTATGCAGACATGCATGCACGGTTGAATGTTAATGTTGTAATTGCTAAGCAATTCTGAAAAATCAAAATGGACAAAATAAGTCAAAAAAGGGAGTATCACATAGTGCCAGGCAGTGTTAGGAAGAGCAGTGCCCAGGAAGTTGTCTCATTGGGAGCATCCTCAGGGCAGTGAAGAAGGGTTCCTTTAATTTAAGAATGTTTTTTTCAATAACTCTATTCCCTCCTCTATTTTCCTGCAAAGGCAAAAGTCTTGAGGTCTTGGAAGAATTAGTATCATCACCACTTTTACTCAGGAAGGCAATTAATTATACTCTGAAAGTATTTTCTGTATTCTTGAAATCACACTTAAAAGCTATATTTTACAGTCCAACAGATTACAACAGCTCTTGCTGAGTACAGGAGCGAGCACTTTGTGTCACTAGGTGCTTGTGCTTCAAGCACTGCTAGAATTGAAGCAGTCATTCCAGCAAAGTTGCTACTGGCTGAGCTGCAGGTTCATTAGTTTGCTGCTTTGCAGTTGTCCTGAAGCTGAAGGGGTTGCACAAAAGCTGACCTTCTGTTTGCCAGGAGAGTTTGCTCTGTCTGTGAAGCTGTAGGACAACCCCATGAAGTCACAGCAGCAGTGCTCCAGCTGAGTCTCAAATCCCTTTTCCACCCTCTGGTGGGATGTGGGCTGCACTGCTCCCACACAGCCTCTTAGGAGTGCTTCATGCTCCTCCTGACCTGAGAATGAGCCATGAAAGGCTCAGGAGCTCCCGGAATTAGAGATGAAACTCTTTTTCCAAGAGGTTTAGGGTCTTGGTCAGCTTTTCTCTCGATATGGTTTGCAAGGGGTTTGTTGTTACAGTTGATTTATGAGCCTGCCTTTGCAGCGCAGAAATTTTCAAAATACTAAATGTGGGGTTTTTTTACTATTGATGTAGACACAGAGTGACGGCAGACTACAGCCATAATTAGGAAACACACTATTTTTTCACATTTTGTGATGGGCAGCACTGTAATAGCTGTCATTTTGATAAATTAACGTTACGTACTTTGGAGCCAGCCTTTAGATCTGAATGTCATTTTTCCTTACTGGTACTTGCTTAAACATCCAGTTCTTGTGGCACACTTATTTTCCCATGTCTATAATGATAGAAATTTTGTTTCCCACTTGTCAAAGCATTGCTTGGGATGTTCTCTAATCCAGCACAGGGGATTATCTTGCACTGACTACGGTTCTGATGTGGGGAGATCAGGAGTGGAAAACGAATGACAAGGATTGAATGAAGAGATTTTACAGGGCAAAGCAGGGGCATAGAAAAGGTCAGCCATGCTTCAAAACTGTATCAGTAAAAGGAGATAAAGTGGATAAATAAAGAGCTGTGCTTGAGTGGTATATCCAGGAGCAAGTCATTTTGCCTAGTGCACCACGCAGAGGATCTTAGAAGTGCTAAGAGATTATGAAAATAAAATACACCTGTCCAGGCTCCTGACCTATTTCTAACGAAAGGATTAACTTCCACTGCCTCTAAAATATACTATTGTGCCTTCCCCAGATCCTGTTCCAACATTAAAGGGGGATATGGCTCTCATCCCTTCTCCACAAATGAGAAATTACAGCTAAAATACTTCAATTTAAGTAATGAATCTACACTTTGCATTACATTTAGGGAAATAGTTTTAGGGTATCAAGATAATTTCACTGCAGCCTATGGAAAAGCACTTGCAGACTTCTGGAGGTGTCCAGAATGAGATTTCTGTCCCAGAGTTTTATGGAGTAAACTTCTTCCTGCCTACCTCATATCTTCCTGACACTTTTTGTGTTTGGCATGCAGCTTCATCTAGAATAAGTACTTGTGATCCCCTGTAAACCTCTTTACATCGTAATGTTTTTAGAGAGAAATTATGTGTTGTAAACAGACCTTCTTAACTCACAGCTTCCAATGAAATTGAAAAATTGGCATTATTTCCAGGAATTTTACTGTAGTAGGTACTGTCAATTAGCAGTTATAAAGTGTTAACAAACTGAAAATACACATCTAATCAATAAACAATTTTCATAAAATTAAAGACTGTGCATACTTGTTATGATCTTCCTCCTGCTTTGCAAAAGAGGAGTTGTAGATTTAATTTGCCCCTACACTGCATATGCCTTCTGGATTTTGAAAACATGATAAAACAGAGTCTAATGAAAGAAGTTTCTTTCATTTCTCAAAACATGCATTCTTAACTAAAAAAAAATAAATCCAAGATAAGCCTCTGCTGACTGCAGAAAACAGCATTCTGAATAAGTCCCACTCAGCCCAGAATTTCTTTAAACTCCTTACAGTTTGGAGATAAAAAACAGTTTATCCATCAGTGATAACTGTGTGATCTGAGCTGTTTGTGCAGCAATTTCACCTATGCTTTTCCTGGGTAAGATCGTGCTTAGAGTCGTAATTTTATGTGACCAACATTCAAGTTATAAAGGATACAGAGCTTTGGAAATTAGGACATTTTTGGAGCATGGCAGTGAAAACCCACCCGCAATGTGTGTCCCCCGTGGAAGATGCTTGCAACCTGTGGGCAAGGAATCTGGATTCTCATTTCTGTGCAGCTTTGGTATTCAGGTTTGAGCTGTTCTGCCTCTTCAGCTACAAAAACACAATTTCTAAGCATGT
>WAAG01088621.1:18952-48607 GCA_013390105.1 Tichodroma muraria | reverse complement strand
ATGGCTGTTAAGGAAGTTCAAGTACTGGCTAACAGGGACAGCTGAAAGTGCAGGCTTGAGTTTATAAATTTGGTGTGTGAGTTTGGGTTTGGTGTGTGAGTTTGCCAGGTGAGGCTGGCAGACTCCACTTTTCTCATGTGAGTACATGCTGTTGTTAAGCTGAGGTGGTGTCACCCTTTCTGTGGTGTCCCTAGTTCTACATGGCCTCTGCACTAACAGTGGCCTCAGCAGCTCAGCACTTGACCCCCTGTTTGCCAGCACCATTTGTTAAACTTGAACAGAGATGGTGACTGGAAGTTGTGCTTCCTGGCTGCCAGCAGAACATGACCTAACTAACATAAGCTAACCTTTGGTAAAGCTACCATGAGACACCCATAGACTGAAGAAATGTATCCAGAATTCTTTTTTTCTGAGAATTTGAGCAGACAAGAAGGAAAAGGCAGAGGATCACTATGTTTTGTGAGACTGAATTCCTTATAGACATTGTCAGTAAAAGTTCTTGGTGCAAATGTTTTGTTTTGTCTTCAAAATAGCTCTGCATTAATAATGAGAAATGCTACTTGGAAACTATGATATCAAGTATTGTAGCCACGTTACTGCTCAACGCAGCAGATCTGTGCTGGATGACAAAGAGCAAGTGCAACCTGCAAGCAAATTCTTGGAGGTCTATTCATGCATGTTAAAAACCATGAGACATCACAGTGGACCTGCATAATGCAGCACCACTGGAGTTATATGGGCACAGAGCTTTGCAGAAGAGATGCTTCATGTAGCTTCCAATAGCCTAAGTCAGTGCTGTGCTGAGAAGATAAACTCTGGCTTTCCACCCTTCTAAAATAGGTTGAACCTGTTCATCTTATGTTTATTTGGGGGAATCAGTTAACTAGTAGTGGAAGAGAACACTATAAGAGCAGCACAGTTCTTGCCACTGTGATGTTGTAGACACTATATTGCCAACAACCCACACGAGGAGGAAGAGAACAATGTTTCTTGCCACCAGTAAGAGACAAATGAGGTATGAGGTTGCTGTGAATCATCTTGATGGATGATTCTGTTAGAGAAATTTCTTGTGCAGGTTGTTACCACTCAAAAATTCACTCTGTGCTGTGTAATAGAGACAGCAAGAATATCAGCTGCAAGTAGGTATTGAATGCACATACTGACTTGAACTCAGAAGATGTTAATCTACTGAGTTATTGTGCATGTGTGCAGACAGTTATTTGATCATTCATAAGGCCCAATAAATGCCTTCCTTTTTGGCATATTTATTCCAGTGCCTTCAAGAGGACTATCTGTTTGGAGTAATGGGGTGAAACCAAGCAGGAAAATTGATAGGCCAGCATTTGTTAGAAGTAAGAACTACTAGAGTCTGAGAAATGTCCTTTGATGGTGTGGGTGAAGCCCTGGTTGCTTAGCTGGTTGAAACTAGGCTGAACCAAATCAGGGGAATAGAGCTGTGGGGAAGAGTTTGTGTAGTTAGTGCACAGAGCTGTTCCTTCTGTTGTTCTCATGATACAGGCTTGTATTCAATACAAACTTTGTCATCTGTGTTGGTCAGATGTTTTAGCCTTTGGTTGTACCTGCAGTTGCAGTAGCTTCCCAGGTAAAGGCAGCAAATGAAATTGCAAAGAGCTGTGAAGAAAATGTTGATTGAAAATGAAAGCCTCACTGCCAGTAGTGTTTGCAGTGTTGTGGTTGCAGGTTGCTGTGTGTCAGTTAAATGAAATATAATGAAGTAGAACAAGATGAGGAGAAGGGGATGTTTCCCCTTGTTGCTTGTCAGGTGAGGGTAAGCATAAATTATTGCCAGCCTTGTGCACAACCATGTGTTTGTGTTTCCAGATGGCGATCATCTTCAACCAGGAAGGCCTCAAAGCTGTTCGCCCCCCTTGCGTCATTCAGAGCTTCATCAATCACAATGCTGTGCTCTATAAAGTTTTCGTGGTCGGGGAATCCTACACTGTGGTGAAAAGACCATCTTTAAAGAACTTCTCTGCAGGCATCTCAGGTACATTTTACTGATTTAAAAGAAAATGTCTGTTCTTGCAGCATCAGTGGGAAACAGCTCCGAAGAGAATATCTGTGAAAAAACTTCTGAAGTGAAGGCAGCTGGTTTGGACATACCATGCTTCCTCCTCTGTATTAGGAAGGGAGATAACTCACCTGTCTGGAATACGTACGAATGGCATTCATACAGTAAATATTTATGCAATGGTAACCTGAGTCTTACCTGTTAGACACTGTTTTATGTCATGTGGAAAGGGGGAGAGGGAGAGAAGTTCTCTCCTTTCACAGTAAGTTCATGTGTCATTTGTTCCGGAGTTTGTTTATAAATGTGCTTTGGAGAGAATTTCCTGGATTCCATCATTTCAGCACTTCCTCTCCCTATTTTTACCTTGAATATGTATGTGTTTTAAATTGAAGATCACTTGTGCTCTCCCCTAAATGAGCCTCCCTCTTCATGTCAGGCTCAGTGTTGAAAATCTTGGTGTGAAGTGTCCTTTGGTTTGTAGATATCAGCTGTGTTGGGGAGAAGGAGGAATGGATTTGTCAGTGAGGAGAGGGATTCTTCTGTGTATCACTAGAGAGCAACACTTGAAGGGTTTTTGTTTAAGATTACTTAGATTTCCTTTTTGGAAAAGAAGGTCCTTTCCAGAGAACTGCATTCTGTGGCCCACCAAAAGTATAAAAAAATTAGCAGCACATAGATGGGAGTAAGCATCATCTGATTGCAACTGGACAAATCCAGGAGGTGAGGATGGGATCAAACTAAAAGAGATAAATTAACAAGTGCCAGGTTTTTGTCACTTTTCTTAGTGTTTTCTGCTAATCCTAGTATGTCCATGTATGCTCACCACTGCATTTCACACACAAATGTGTATTTTGTTAGTGTAGGTGTAGTAGGATGCTGGTAGAAGTTTCTTGTCTGTAGTTATGTGTGTAGTTATGTAGTTATTTATATTTCGGTCTGCTCTATGTCATGATCAAATTAAGTAGGCCGGAATCTGCGTTCATATAAACTGTTAGGACAGTTGGTCTATACTTCTGCTGGAAAGGAACATTTTAAGGCATCTTTCTAAAAATGCCTTAGCTAATGCCTTATCTGTTAGTGTAAGACTTGAAAGTTGTCTGGAAGTCCATATAATAAGTTTTGTTGGCAAATTAGGGTAAGTGTCTCTCTCTCTTACTCACATCGGGAGAGTTTGAGGAGGCTGCGCCACGGGAACCTGACCTGGCAGATCTGATGGTTAAGCAGATCTGCTGGCAGTGAGACACTGAAAGAGTTGAGTGAAAGTACAAGATCTTTCTAAGCAAGAGGAAAGACAAGTCTTTTGGTGGTCGGACTGCAGAGTGGACTTGGATTTGCTTTTCACAGCTTTCCTGACTTTACTGTATGTGGCCCTGAGGCTGCTCTTGCTCAGTCAGAGACCAGCACAGCAGAAATACTCTTGCTGGTGCCACCTGCGTGTTGAGACATTGGTCCAGTTGTTCTATGTAGGTTGTCTCTATGATGCCATCAGTCTGCTGTGGTGGGAATCCTAAAGGAAGACATGGTGGGGGATTTCTTTCAGCCAGTAAAACCTTCAGAACAAAGGAA
The DNA here is from genome assembly GCA_013390105.1 of Tichodroma muraria. Taxonomy (NCBI): domain Eukaryota; kingdom Metazoa; phylum Chordata; class Aves; order Passeriformes; family Sittidae; genus Tichodroma; species Tichodroma muraria. The sequence goes on along the minus strand of WAAG01088621.1, from coordinate 45,009 downwards.
GCAGGGTGGGAGGTGATGAATTCTCCCCACGGTTTCCACCGTGTTTCATTAGTGGCTTCTGTCACCTCAGAGTGTCTCCTGCATTCCTGTGGTGCCTCCAAAAGGACAGGTCCTGGCCACAAAATGTATTGCTTTCTGCCATGGTGCCAGTGGCTTGCCCAGGTTTACTGGGCTCTCTCAGTGTGCCCTGAGTGCTACCAGCCTACCACCTGCAGTGATTGTGGCTTCTCCCTTCTGTCACACACCTTCCCCTTGGAACTGTCACTTTGAGTGACAGTTAATGAAGTTAATTTTTACTAAAGTGCTAATGATAGCACTTTAGTAAAAATTAACTTCATTATCTGACTGAACTTAGTTAATTTGCTCTGGTGAAGGAAGGAAAACTGATTTCTGTTTACCCAGTGTGTGGTTCTGTTTATCTGTGGTCCAAGAACCGTGGGTGATGTGTCTGTGGATCCCTGCCTGTGCAGGCAGCCAAGTGCTAGCAGGCAGGAGAGCCCTGTGGGTGGTGGGGTGGATGGTTGAGACCAGGAGTAGATTCATGGGGCTGCACTGCCACCTACTGTTCATTTCACTATTCCTTTGGAAATTAAAATCTGGTATTAAGTTATTTACAACCTGTTTTTAATTGCAGACAGAGAATCAATATTTTTCAACAGCCACAATGTTTCCAAACCAGAGTCCTCATCTGTCTTAACAGCGGTAAGTACGCTTGGTCTTCTTCCCTCTAGTGCACCTGGAAACCTATCTAATCCTTTCTTATGGAAGTGTTAGTAGCTAGTGACTCTCTTTCACAAGCTGTCTGCTTCTGTGTTACAGGCTGAGGTCTGTTTGGTACCACGAACCAGCATGACTGTGTCCCCCTCTGGTTTTCCTTACCGAGCTCCGGTGAGGAAGAACTTGTAGCAGGGATGTGCTGCTTCCCAAACTATCCAGGGCTAATCTAGGCAAAGAGAAGAAGGAGGTTCTGAATGCAAACACCTTGCTTTTTCCTGTCCAGAGAGATTAATAAGCATAAATCATCCTTCTAGGACTCAGTTCTGTGAGGAAAGACAAACTGTGAAAATTAAAGCATAGAAATTGTGTTGCACAAGGCCACAGAGGACCAGTAGTTGTCTGCCATGTGAGCATGCCCGAGCTGTTACCATGGGACCATTTCTGGGTGTCCTTTGAGACCAGCAGTGCCAGCACACTGCACAGTTTCATGCTAGTATTACCAGTCCTTTTAATACCATTTGGACATATGAATCCTAACAAGTTCTTGGGCACTTGGCTACTGAGAAAGTCACTTTACAGCACTGGGTCCTTTCAATCTCTTGAGTCTTGGGATTCTTTTCTGTTTCACAAGCTCTGCTGGGGACTAGTATCGTATTTGATTTTTAATTTTGTGTGCAACACTGTGGCATGCTAAATAGTAAAACTGTAATTGTGCTAGTCATAAGTCCTTTTGTGGTTATGTCAAGGGAGAAGGCATTACTAAAAATTTACTTTCAGACTTAGAGAGTGTGCTCCTGTGATTTACCTGCCATCTCACTCGTACAAATGCGTATCCCAGTCATGCTTCTGTAGGCATAACAGCATACTTCTGCTGTGTAACATGTTGTTTAAAAAGTGAAGAAGGGTGCACCCTCCAGTCATAAGTAACCTGAGTCACTCCATAAATACTTAGGAAATAATCTGTACATGAAAACCCTAAATATAAAAGGTATGCTCCGCCCTTAAGATATCAGCTGAGTTCTACTGTATGGCTCAGATTAAACTAAAAGCAGGAGTCTGTCCTGTCAGCCCTTTAACATAGACCTTGATCTACACAAAATAATAATGACAGCTAGAACTTTTGCAGCACAGGGTTAAATATGCCACCTGTATATGTTTTTTAAGGTGTAGATCTAGTACTTAAAATAATGAGTCTGATTCTCCATTCATCCCTACACTGCTTTGCTTTTGTAGCTGCACCAGTATGAAGAGGAAGAACTAGATTCTTTAGAGCAGATGAATTTCCAATTTAGGAAGGATTTTGAATTACGAAAGCAGTTTCTCTTTGGTGTCTTTCTTGGTTTCATGCCACGGGTTCTCTGCAATTAGATTTGGTGGATATGCACCTGGAAACTTCTGAAAATCAGTCTTTCCACTAAAAAGGCTGTTTCAGAGTCCCTTAGTAATGTGTCTTTTTCCATTATAGCTGGATAAAATTGAAGGAGTATTTGAGCGGCCAAATGATGACGTTATCCGGGAAATCTCTAAAGCACTGCGGCAAGCTCTGGGAGTTTCCCTCTTTGGAATTGATATCATCATTAACAATCAGACTGGGCAGCATGCAGTAATTGATATAAATGCATTCCCAGGTAAGAAAGGCCTTTCCACTCCTGCTTTGTGGAGCAAGTTTAACTGCTGTTGCCTCATATCATTGCTTCCCAGGTTTGGGGTGGGACAGCAGCAACCAGATGGTTCTGAGATCAAATACAGGTCAGTCTGGGAAGGGAAAATCCCTAATCTAGATATGGAATTTGCAACTGAAGTATTAGCTCTTTGGAGATATGGTCAAATTTTACTGTCCAGTTGTAACATAGCTGTTGTGCCCTCCTGTGCAAAGGGAAACTCAAGAACTGCAGTGTGGGACTGTGTGCTGGGACCTAGCCTTTCTGGGCCTAGCCCTCATTCTGGAATGAAAAGAATACTAAATTCTGTTTTAGGAGACTCTGGGCCATTAAAAAAAAACGAGGGGGTGGAAGCAACAAACTGTTCCCTAGAAAATTTCTTCCTGTACAAATTGATTCCCTACAAAAACACATTTGTGCACAAAGCAGTACCAAGAATCTGAAGATCATAAAATTGTAGGTGCACAGAAGTTGCTGTAGAGAGTTTGTGTCCTTGCAGGTTCTCATAAGTGCATCCTGGAGTAAAAGGATGGATAGAGCATGTAAACATGGGTAAATTTGTCCTCCACTTTTTTTAGTGCAACATATGTCTTGGAAACAACTAAACAACCTCCTTGATCAGCAGTATTATTAGAAGTTGTAAGTGTGAATAAGGGTGAGGCAGTAATGGTCTGTCACTTGTGCTGAATTCAGTAGTCTAACCCAGGAAGAGACTGTATCATCTCATTTGATACTGTTTTGCAGGGTGTTTTTGCTCTCTGAGAGTCTCCTCTCCTTACCTGAATGCGGGTATTTGTTTCCAGAGACTTAGACAGGCTGTTGTGTAGTTTCTTTAACCTGTTATTGAAGACTTTAAGCTTTCAATATGACTGTGGTGTCTTTACATCTAGAGGTCGTGTCCTGAGGTCCCAACCTCCTCAGTTTTTCAAATCAGGTCCTCATTCCTCCTGCCCTGTAGTGCCTTGTCCGTCTGTCTCCACAGTGACTGGCTTCCTCTTAAAACTCAGCTCTGCTATTCTCAGGTCACTTTCCAGCATGGTTCTACCACATGGTGTTATGCAATTTGCAGACCTATGAAAACACTCTTCTGCCCAGGGCAGTGAAACAACCTAAATTGGGTGTTAGATGGAGCCATATCAGTTTTATGAATAGAATTATATTTCAGACATTGGGTCATGAAGTCAGTGATACAAGACATTCTTTTGCAATCCTGTATCCTGAATTTTGGTTTGGTGCTTCATGTCTTCAGTTTGGGGCGGTTTTTTTTTTCAAGTATTATTTTGGATTTGGTACTTTGCACAGACTGAAATTCTCATTTTCTTGAAATGTTGGAAAGTTCACATTGGGGAACAGCAATGTGGCAAACATATATTTAGAGAGGACCAGTGTCTTCTTGTTGTCACTTAAGTTGGCAGAACTGCTCTGCTGTACTTCTACCTTAAGGCAGTAGTTCTCAATATTCAGCCCAAGTCCTGTGTTTCAGTCTGCACTGTAATTTGTCTTTGAAGGGACTTTGAATTAATAGTGGTTTAGTCCTTGCTGGAGACTTGAGAGCACAGGGAAGTTTTTTATGTACTGATCTACATTGTGTCTCACACGGCAGTTTTTTTGGTGGTGAACATGTGGGCTGTGATGGAAACTACTGACTTTATCACCATGGGATGGGTTGAAGACCAGTTGGCAAAAATCTAGAGGATAGCAGCAGGGCCCAGACATACAGAAGAGAAGGCAGGGGAGAGAAAAACTGGCTTCAAATTCGTAAAAGGCAGAACTGAGATGAGCCCTGTTCTCCTGGTCTGCTGAAGTCAAAGAAGTAATGGGGTAAGAAGCAAAGTTAATCTCAGCACAGAATACTCTGTTGCTCAAAAGCATGTTCAGCACAGGTAACTGCATTTCTCTCGAAGGGCCTGTATGATTAAAGGCTGAAGAGTTACAATTACTAACTTCATTGATGGAGCCAGCACCTTGCTAGTGAGAAGTTCAAACTCAGCCCACCTCAAAAGAGTCAGGAGTGGGCTGCATCAGCAGTGGGATCTCCCTGTTCCTGTCTCAGTGCAGTCCCAGGAAGTGCCCTCCCTTGCTCTTCTTCCTCAAATCATTGTAGCCTTCAAGAGTTGCAATAGAGCCAGACTGGAGCCAGCCCTGCTGAGCATTATCTCTGGACCACTGCTTTGAAAAAGGAAGGGGAGGAGATGCCCTTCAAAGAGTATTCACAGCCTCTTTCATGGAACTCAAACCATGCCTTGGGGCCAAGCCTGACCAAAGTTTTGTCCAGCTGCCCAGAAGCTTGCTGCCTTTCTTGTGTGCTGTCTTCCGTGTTTATTGGGCTTGAAGCTCATTTGAACCTGCCACTCCATGGATGTCATCTGAGATGAATTTAATGACAGAATTGAGAGCAGGAGTACCTGTAGGAGGAGTAGGTGCACCTGTAGGAGCCTGTTATCTGCTCCATTAGCACCAGCAACTCTTCAAAAAGATTTTAAAGATAAATGTCTGAAAGGTCTCTTGTGTGTTTTGTTCTGTGGGAAACTACTGGTACTATATTTAGCAGTGGTTACCAGCTGAGATACTGAACTGTGGGCACAGTCAGGTAGCATGTGGGAGTTGTATTTGTCTGACCTCAGATAAGTGAGAGAAAAGGTTCCACGTAGCCTGCTGTCCTGTGGTTGTGGCTGAGCTCATACAGCCCCAGCAGCTGCAGGCTATCACCATGCAGGTGAACTGCTGGCTCTGGTGAATCTGCATGGTAGCTGGGAGCATCAAATCTGAACATGCATTTTGTGTGTGTAAAAACAGTGCTGTAAATGCAAGATACGGGCTGTCCATTTCTCTCTGACCAGGGGAAGATGCAGAAAAACCGAGTGTGCCAGATCAGGGAGAGTCTCTGAAAAATCAGGCAGGTAGCATCTGTACTGCTAACTTAAAAATGCTCATTAGCCATTTCTTGCCTCCACCAAAGCTCACAGAGGTGGGCACTTGTTTTCAGATGCATTGCTGGGTGGCCATCTTTCCTATCCATGCTCAGCCAGAGGACTCTGGAGACTGTTCTCAGTATGGCAAAATTCAAGCATCTTGTAGACAGGCATTTCCAAAATTGTTTCAAGTGGGCAGTGCTAGGATAGCACCTGCTGGAGCACGATTCATGCAAGTTATGTTTTAGGCATGCAAAAGTTATATCCTCCCACTGATTCCCTGTGTGACACGAATCCTAAATTCACTGCCAGTAGTTTCTGAAGGTGTAATTTAATCTGCACTTCTTGATTTTGTTATTACTGCAGCACAGGGGTGTCCCACAACTGACTAGTTTGAGGAGCCTACAGGAGCCCTAGGTGAACCAAGTGCGGCAATACCCACAGTTTGCAGCCTTCCCAGGTGTCCTGTGAACCAAGAGCTGAGACAGATAATTCTCTTGCTCCCTTCCTTGTATTTCCTATTTACAAGTTTGTGAAGTTTCTTCTAAGTGACTGGGCAGAATTACTTGGGCGTTTCCACCCAGTGTGTAGAGGGTTTGCACAGACAGAGCCTGCTTGTTACATACAGCTTCCTTTCACTAACATCTGCTGATTTCAGGACAGAATAACTGGCCATCTTATTCCTATTAAATATTTCAAGCAACTTCTTTGTGCGTTTTCTAGGTGCCCTCCTACAAGGCTAGTTTGTTTTCAGTGAGCAGACACAGAACACTCTAGGGTACTATGGATCTCCTCGCTGAATATTAAAGCTGTTACTATGGAGATGGCTTATTCCTGGGGTGTTTGAAGCACTCTGAGTAGATTTGAAGGCTAATCCCATGGCTATTACATAAGCAAGAAAGCGTAACAAGCACTTCTGTCCAAGGGGTGGAGATCCTGTTCTGACTCCCATGGGCCAGCCCTAGGAGTTCTAGTTGCCCCCTGCTGACCAGTGGATTATCGTGTGGGGCACTGGGAAACCTGGCATTTTGAAATGAGAGATTTGTTTGATGAATCCCTTCAAGGGCCTCTGAGAAAGGAAAACTGTGAGCTGTTGTCTCACATTGCTGGTGTTTTGTGTGACGTGTTAAGTAATAACACGTTACAATAAGTGCAATAAAATCCAAAGTAATGTAGCAGCCGAAATAAGAGTTAATTGGTTGACATATGGCTTATAAATACACCATAAAATCCCCACTTTTATTATAAGTGAAATTATAGTCTTGCTTCATGTTTTCCAGGAAGTTGGGTTTTTTATTGCCTAGGGAAGTTGGTCTTTACAGGAGAATGGAAATTAAAACTTAATTAATTATGGATCTGAGGAACCCTTCTGCCCAGTGATTACATCACTAAATGTGTTTTAAAGTATGCATTTACTTTGTGGTCTCTGGTTCTGCTCATGTGCTGCTGGGTGAATGTGTGCTATTCGCATGGGTCTTTTAAACTTGCTTACTGCTTCAGTCTCCTGTATTAATACCAGGTCACTTCCAGAATACTTTTATAGACATTTTAAAACAATCAGTCTATCACATTAAATAACACTGAATGTCATATGTCACCTCTAAATACTAAGGCAAACTGATAACAATTTTAGGTAATGCAGTAGCAGTTAGGATCCATTTCAGGACATTGTACCTGTATGTTGCATGTCTGGTTCAGTTTTAAAATGAAATGCAATGATAAAACTGTGCCTGTGGCACAGTGTTTAAAATAGACCCAGAAGCTCTGGACACCTGCCACCTTTTGGTCACCAAAAATGTCATGTCTCCTGGTATTTGAGCAACTGTTTTAACCAGGAAACTTGTTATTAAACTGTATTGTAAATTGTCTGGAACCACTTAACAGAACATGCAGAAAGGTGGTTTCAGTACCGAAATAAATGATTGATGTTTCTATCAAACACTGTATCATTGATATATGTTTCCTGTCCCTCGGGTGTTTTTTCAGACATAGCAGCAAACACGTTTTAAGTGTCAAGTTAGGTTATGTTAGACAAGCATCACATCACTTCTTGCTCAGTGGGAAGCTGCCTTTTCTGTAGGGTATGAAGCCAGCCCTGCTGTCCTCTGAAGTTTCCCTTACTGAGGGTATTGCTGGGAAAATTCTGGAGAAGGTGCAGACCCTCAAGGAAGCTCTGCGTTAGAGCTACTTGTCATAGTAAACCTGGAAATGGTATGGAAAAGATCAACATTATATCAGAGAGTTTGTAACTTAGGGAAAAACCTGGGTTTGGCAACAAATGATAGAATATACCTAATTTATATCTACTTATATGTACTTGGAAGGAAAAAGAAGCAGCAAATCTGAAAGGCAGTTGTTTTTCTCATTGGAAAAATACTTTTATTGCAAGAGTCTCTGTTCTTCTTTATGCTAATCTGCTTCTGCTGGCACTTAAAATGATGTCATGGAGAAAGCCTTTTTTTTAACAGTTTATTATCAGCTTTTTTACGATCAGTGGTGGGCAAGGACACTCCAAGAAACAAACCGTTAAAAGAAGCCTTTCAAAGAACCTAAGGAAATTGCTTAATTGCCTTTTTTTCTCTCCTTCATTTTTTCTCTTTTCAGGTTATGAGGGTGTTTCTGAATTTTTCACAGATCTGCTGAACCACATAGCTGCTGTCCTGCAGGGTCAGGTACCTGAGGTGACCCAGCTAAACCGCAGCAAGCTCCTGGCAGAGCAGAGCGGTGGGATCATGGACGAGCGGATATGCTGTGCTAGCTCAGGCTGCCTCAGCGTCATGGGAAAAGACTCCTCCTGGATTGTGGAGAGCGAGAGCAACAGCTCCGTAAAACTGCAGCACCAGAGACTAGGCTGCAACTCGGCAGTGTCCCCCAGCTTCCAGCAGCACTGCGTCGCTACGTTGGCAACAAAAGCTTCCTCTCAATAACTTACCACTGCCATGGACTGAGAAAAAGCCCCAGGGATACAAATTGTGGTCCCAGAACCAGATCAGGCTTTAACAATACAATTGACAAAAAAATGGAAAAAAAACCCAACATAAAACACAACACAAAAAAGCAAAATAAAAAAACTTTCCATTTGATTTAACCTAATTTGCTGATGAAACGGACTGAAAGGGGAAGAGTGAGAAAGTGATCCAAATCCATTTCTTCAGATTCCAGTTGCAAATCTGTAGTGAGTTTACACACACATATTTTAACACTAGTCCTTTCATCGTGGGAGGGTTGCTCTTTCATTTCTATTGTTCTTTATAATCACTGGTGACCAGCATTTTAAAATCGGACCTCATAGTATCAAGAAGATAATAATGTTGAAATGCAGTGTCTGAATGTAACAGTGCTAGAGATTTTCGCCTAAAAACCTCCCCATTCCTCTTTTTTTCCAGGTAGGCCGTTGCATAAGAAAGCTAAGACAACTTCAGTGTCACTAAACCAAATCTCTTGAAATGTTGACCAGTCATGATGTTGGCAGGTAGCTCGCTGTGAAGCCGCTGCGCTTCGAGTAGCACAGAGCAGCCTGCTTATTCAGGGCACAGAACCGAGGTGACCACCCCTGTTCCAGCTTTGCAGTTCTCCCCCCAGGCCTCATTGCTTCACTCAAACTGGCTTCTAACCACGCTTGCCAACAGCAACACGTTTCAGACAGGGTGCCAGTATTGAGGTTGAGTCATTTATTAGATTAAATAGCATGCTTTCAATTGTCTGCTAGTGCTGAAGTCCTAGAGGAGTTAATGGAAACAGCTCATCTCTTAGCAGGGAGTTTAATTCTCCCTCCATTGCACTTGTGAGAGCTCTGGGACAGCTCTGGGAAAAGGCTGGCAGAGCTGTGCTTTTTCCTTAGAGCAGCACACCTGATCTGCATATCCTGAGGGGTAACACAGTTGCTGCCTTCCACAGATCCATGTTGCTGTACATTTTTTCCTGTAAAATATAAACAAAATTGTGTATCTTCATATAAGGTATGAGTACAGGAGAGCTCTAGCTTGGAGACCCTGATACTTCGTTGCAAGCTGCCAGGTGAGGCCATATGGTAATTTACAACAGTGCTTTATACTATTTGTAAACTATAGCACAGCCAACTTGTATCTCTTGAGATATCTTCTAGTGTGGCAGCATCTTCTGCTGTTGAAAATTCCTGCAACTTTTGCCAGTTCCAAACACTATATTGGAAATATCCAAGTGCTAAGAACAGAAACACTATTTTGGTAGAAGAAGTGGCCTTCTCTTCCCCTTATTAGCCCTAAAATACATTTAAGAAGGGTGGTGTTAAGAAAATTTCCTTAGTTAAGCTCCTAGCTTGCAAATACAGGAATTTCTGTCTTTTCTGTAGCACATGTTCATAAAGCATCTGTCACTGCAGCATTTAATACTAGTTTGGTTAGTATCATGTGTTAGATGGCTACTCAGAAGGAAAGGGTCTAGAACTTAAAGCCTAGGTAGACTGTGGAGAGAGGATTATACTGTGTGAAAATGTCACCGCCCTACCTGATGGTACCAGTCCTAGAGGGGAAAAAGTTTTGAAGAGTGTTTTGTAGCAGTTCTTTTATGTAAGCAATGCTTTTTCCGTAGGAGAGATTGGTCTTCTTCCAAAATGCCATCCTTGGGAATTTCCTGTAGCCAGGATTGAATTTTTCAGGATGATTTACACAATAGAAGATGATTCTACCTCTAGAGGGATTACTAATTTTAAAATATTTCTGTAGGGACTGGAGGAACCTTACGAGTGTGGTATCATTCAGATCTCAGGGTGCACTTAAGCACAGCCAACTTCCTCAAGTGTTGCAGATCAGTTCTGAGCTGGGCACGCTTCACAACCCTTGCATGCTTTGAGGCTGCTGGATCCCGCGCTGCCTGCAGCTCGCAGGTCTCGGATGGCTGTGGTGTGAGTGAGTCAGATGTACATAGGTAAGGGTTTATAAAAGTATTCGTGATAGACCAAACCTTTCATAAAGCCATGACTAAAATAAAATTGACATCTACAGTTTGGGATTTGGTTTTGTTTGTTTAAAATAAAAAGTGTTTTTATGTTACATGTGTAACAAAAGATGCCCTCAGGAAGGAACTTGCCAGTGCATATTTTTGTATGGTACTTTCTTGTAACCAGCTGGTGGAGTGTTTGTAGACTTGCCTATTGCTCCCTTTATTACAATGGCTTGGGCTTTTTTTGGTTTTTTGGGTTTCATTTCTTTACCGGGTGGTGGGGATGAAGCAATGATGTTAAAACTGGGTTACTAACTCAAGACCTTTCAAACTAAGTATGTTTACATGAATCTGAGTGTTGGATCCAGTGGAAATGTCTGTATGCTGTCTGTTTCCTAGTTAGAACATCAAATAAGAATTTTATTTTCCTGGCTGCCTTCTGAATTTTGGTTGGCCTATTTTGCACTGCTTTTTTTCTCCAAAATAAACTACTGAAATATAATTGTGCATTTTAAACTTGTTTACAAATGATTGTTAGAAGTTTATTTTGTAAGTCTCTGAATGCTTGCAGATATACTATATTTAAATATTACTCCAGACCTTGGCAGTAACTAGAAAACAAGTTTAGGTCATTGGTGCGATCAGTGACATTTTTCCCATAGTCTGTAATTTATTTTTTATTTATCGAATGTATCAGTATCACTTTAATTTACCAGGTGCAGTTATGCAGGTACCTGTTGTGATGTGGCATTACAATAGAGTTTTGACATAAAATACCATGCATTTGCTGTACTACTATATTTCCTTGCAGAAATTAAGGTAATGGCTCTTGTGCTAAAATGTTGCTAAATCACAGGGGCAAATTGGGAGACCAATTTGTAAAAGCCAAAACTGTAAATTACCAAGTATCCAGACGTACAGTGAAGTTCTTGCAAAACATTTGAGCATGAGTATATTATTAGGCTTGTTCTAAAGTGCTTTTCTGAATTGCTGCCTCATTTGGTAAATTCAGGATAGTTTTAAGATGAGCGTCACAGTAAGTTAGATAATATTCTGTAGTCTTGTCTTTCTTTGTAAAAGTAGAGAGTGTAGTAACATTAGACCATACCAGAATGCCCTTGCTCTTAAAATTGCAGACAATCTGAGGAGATTTTCCATAATGTCTGTTTGAATTATTTTTATTGTGGGTTAAAAAAAGGTTCTTCTGTGTTTTCAGAGGCATAGCTGTTACTGCTGTGCTGATGGGAGCAATTGTATTAAAATTACATGGTCACCAGTTAGCTTTTTAGGGATTTATTACTGTTCTGCTTCACTGTTTGAAATCCACAAGAATACCATTAGCTTGACTGGAATTTCTCCAGGTTTTGTGTCAGCATGGTGGAGATGAGACTCTGGTTTCCACTGTAATTATGTAATTAGCTTCAACAGGTGACGATCTTTCCCTGTTGAAGAGAACTTGAGTGGTATTACTGCTGCCTTTGATGTAAAGTCACCCTCTTCCCCCTCTAGCTGACTTGGCCATGTTGTGCCTGACTTTGTAGCCTGTGCCAGAATATTCTGATTATTATGTGAAAGCCAACTGCAGAAATGCAACCAACCCATCAGCATCAGTGCTAGCACTTGTGGTTTGTATGATGCAGAACCACTGGGCCAGTGATGTTTGCCTTTGTGAAGTGTCTGGCTATACAGCCTTTGTGCTGAGGAGCTGATCAGCTGGGCTGGTCGGTAGGTGGGAGAGGTTCATTACTACTATTCAGATTGTTGTAATGTTAAAGATCTCCATTGTCAGTGTGGGAATGTTTCTGCTGAGCAGGTCTGCAGCAGGTTGCACAGACAGAAATCTACCAGTTTAATTTGTTCTCATTGTAGATGATTACAAGCTAAGAACCCAACCCAGAGGCATCAGGAGGTAATGAGGATTGCTCAAGATAAAGCCTCAAGTTTTCTGGATTAACTGTGGGCAGTATCCAGCCAGGGAACAACCAGGTGGAGTAGTGGTTAGATAATAGAGGCAGAACACAGTCCAAAGGCAACCTACTAAATGGGGCCAGAGGTGTTTGAATTGCCTGGCAAAAAAGAGCAAAACAGGAAAAATGCTCCTGTTGTTTTCATCGAATTAAAAAAAATATCCAGACTTCTAAGTTTTTAGACTGATTTCCTCAAGTCTTTGCATGGCAGCAGTGACAAGTGAGTCAGACTTTTCCACACTAGCTTATAGCCTTGCCTTCCACAGCTGTGCAGAAAATCTTGGATTTTGTTTTTTTTAGTGAACAGAATCTGAGTTTGTAGCAGTCTCCCCATGCACACACATGTGGAGTTCACTTGCATTACCCTGCTAATTTTTTTCCCCTTTCCTTTTTTAGTAAGAGATGTATTGATTTATGTATTCAGTATACAATTACTTTATGGTGTGTGTTTTGTAATTAGGAATATGTGAAAATGCTTTGTGTAGATTAAAATATTTCCTTTAATATAATCTCCTCTCACTTTCATAGAAAAATGGACATGCCATTGCAGATCACATTGCTGATTTTATATTTAATATTGCTTTAATATCTGTTTCAGAGGAATGTAACCTCCAGAAAAGTACTTTCTACATCTTTACTTCCTTCCCTTTCACTGTTCACCTTATGTGGATCCAGGCCATCAGTACTTGAGCTTTTGATTGGATGGGTTTTATATCCTCCATGGATTTTGTCACATTTACGTGGCCACAAAAGTTACTTGAGATGGTTGAAGTTTGGGAGGATCCAGGCATAAATGGAGATGTTGGAGCAATTCCTCAGCAACACAAGCACAGTAGGATTTGTAACAAGAGGGAATTGGTTTTGCTCTGTGTGTGCAGGTGGCTCTTGGGGTCTGGTCCACCCTGCTCTTGGGGTAGCTTTCCTGTGGAATTAAAAAAAAAATCCATTGAGAGAAAAACATCCTTTATCTGTGATGCAGAAGGAGAGCAAGGAGGGTAGGGCTTAGGAGTAAAATCCTGGCCAGTGAACATCAGGGTACCAGTTGTCCGAAATTTCACTCTGTGGTTTTTAATAGCAGTCTGGGGTGATGTTTTCTTCCTCTCCATCATTCTTACCATGAATCCGTGGGGCTGATGATAGCAGATGCCTGTGGCCCACACGAACTCATTAGCAGGTGAACTTACCCAGCATGTCATGAGTTTGCAGAGGGCCCCCGATGTGTTGGGAAGCTTTTGTTGATGGCCAGGAAATCTCTTGAAACTCCAGAAATAGCTGGAAACAGCAAATGGAGTTCATGAAAATCAGGTCTTCCTCTTCCAGCATTTTTAAAGGAACCCACATTTTATTTCCTCCTTCATTCTTTACACAGTAGTTTTAGATATAAATTATTTTAACTTTTTTTGTGTGAAAAGTCATATATACATATATAAAGTTATTAAAAGGTTGAGAATATGTTGAGTATAAAATAGTGACTTCTTTGTTTCAGATGTTAGCAGCCCCTAAAAATGAGTTGTTTATCCTCTTGTAAAGTCAGTGCTGTAAAAAAATATTAAAAAATTGAAGATGTGTTAGATGTATCTTTTATTATTTATTTCTGATTCAGTATTTGATACAGCTTGTGTATACCCTTGTGGCAACCACATACTAAAAACACTGTCGTTCTTGAAATGGAGTAACAACAATTCCTTGGGATCCCAACAGTTGTGAGAGAATAGCCTCTGGGTGTGAATAGTGTTGGATGTTGTCCTTCAGTCTCCAGCACTGCTTCCCACCCAAGCATGGCTGAATCTCGGGGACCATTGTGTGCGCGTGCTCAGTTTCGCAAGTTCATTGGTATCTGTGTTCAAATCCAGCTGTACAGTGTTAACAAGTGTGTCTTGTGATTCGCTTCAGCCTGGTTCACTATGATTTCTGAAACACAATTCCCATTTTGTACTTAAATTTGTGTAGAATTATGTAAACCCTTAAAAGATCATGGCTTACTGTAAAACCCAAAATACTTGCTCTTTGGCGTCTTCAATTGCATGACTGATCAGATCAGACAATGGAGATGGTGCTTTCATCTAACAGCATTCATTTCAGTGGTAATATATTAATTTTCTTTTTGTTTGCCAAGCACCTGTTTTGGACAATGTTTTGGTTTCAACAGTAAAGCAATATGCAGTAGGTATTGTGGCATTATCTCTGTAATTGTTTTGAAGAGAGGATTGTCCCTTTCCAACACATAATGAAAATAAATGCCTTATAACAAGTTGTAGTTTGCTTCCTCTTTCTGAGTGGATAGGGCAGCGAGGTGAGCAGCTCATTGGGGGAGGCCTGTTTTCATGGGAATTCAATGTTCACATCCTTTCCAAGTGCAGTTGTTTGCAGACCCATGCTCAGGCCTTGAACACCATCCTTCCATCTGAAGAAAGTCCTTGGGTCCCAAATATTTGAGATTACTTGAATATCCAATCAAGACAGTATTTATAGTAGCTCCATCAAGTAACATTATTTTTCCTCTTGTTGATTTTGCGTCAGGTATGGACAATTTCTGTCTGCTGCTACCATCCTTTGTGAAAAATCTTGTCTAACTCCTTTGAACATGGCTGTGTTTCTGTGGGGGTTATTTGGTTTCTTGGGTTTGGGGTGGTTTTTTTGTTTAGTGGGGATGTTTTGTTTGTTTTGATAAGGGTGTGGTGGAGGTCTGAGGGTTTCTGTGAATTTATTGTGACACGCAGGCCTGAGTTTTCAAGAAGTTTTATGGGTGCTGCTACTGGCAGAGACTCTGTCACAAAAAAAAGGGAGAAACTAAATAATAGAATATGTTGAGTTGGAGGAGACCCATTGGGATCATAAGTCCAACCCCTGGCCCTGCACAAGACACCCCAAGAATCACCCCAAGAATCACCCCAAGAATCACACCATGTTCCTGACAGCATTGTCCAAATGCTTCTTGAACTCTGTTAGGTTTGGTGCTGACCACTTCCCTGGGGAAGCTGTTCCAGCTATAAATACAATGTATTTACAATATACAATATTCAGAATAAAAAATACAGTATTCAAATTAAAATTTAGGTAAAGATCAGTATGTAAAATGTGGTTCTCCAGGTGGAGTAACTCCCTAACTGACGTTTTAGTACTGTTTCTGTGCAACACCTTTGTTTTCACTTTGGTTCCTCTGTGTTTCCCTGAGGTTAAAGAGAGTGTAATCTCCTCAGGGTAGACTCTAAAGACTCACAGCTTGCTCCAGTGCACATTTTCCCAGCCAGGCTCTTGCCCAGTGCCTTGTCCTGCATCGTGTCCTTTGCCAGGGCAGCTTTTGGACCGTGCCTTGGCCTCAACACCTCCTCTTGCCATTGTCTGCCCAGGGCTGGGGCGAGGGCAGTGCCCACTCAGCAGCTCCTGGCCCTCCCTGGGGAAGCTGATCCCGTGGTGAGGGCACCATGCACCTCCTGCGCCAAGGAACCCCGCACACCCACCCGCCGTGTAATGCGCTCCGCAGGCCAGCAGCACTGAGGTTTCTTACAGAATAAGGAAATAAGTCAAGTTCAAAGCCTGACAGCTGTTCCTTGAGCATCTCAGCTGTTCTGTGGGCTGCAGGTGATGGGGGAGGGAACTGAGCTTCTGACTGGGGGGTCTGGAATAAAGCCCTGGCAGTGTGTGAGTCTTGCCAATGCACATTGAACATCAAAATATGATCAGTGCTCAGAGATTTTGGGGCCAGCTTCCGTAACCCAGGCACCCCTTGGTCCTCCAGCTGCCCCGTGGTCTGAAGCCCAAAAGATGGAAAGGTTCTCCCTGTAAGCCCAGTGCCAGCTGGCCACCATGGCTCCTGTGAGCCAGTGCACAGGAGGGGCATCTCCTCGGGATGGCCCTTCACCTCTGGGGAGCACAGACCCACAATTCTCCTCCTGACTGGCCTATTTGTTACTTCTCTTCATTCTAATCTACTCCTGTGTTGTCCACATGGCTTGACCTGGTCAAGTATTGCCCCAGTGTTTAAAATTTTAACTGTGTTCCCCATGTGTTCAGCGATGAGCCTCAGACGTGACCCAAGTCTCACTGAAGCACCCAGTGAGACTCCCAGTCTCACTGTCTCTCTCTGGGTGTCCTCCTGTCTCCCAGGACACCCAGTGCCGGGGCTGAGCAGTGCGGCACCAGCGGCTCCCGGCCGGCAGAGCCCCACAGTGCTTGGGAGCACAGGGAAGTGTCCTCGCTGCCAGGCCCCAGCGGGCCGCAGCGCCGG
Source organism: Tichodroma muraria (assembly GCA_013390105.1). NCBI lineage: Eukaryota > Metazoa > Chordata > Aves > Passeriformes > Sittidae > Tichodroma > Tichodroma muraria. The sequence continues at coordinate 28,604 of WAAG01088621.1, read as the reverse complement.
AGCCCGGGTGAGGAGGTGTAGGGTGTGTCTGTGGTGAGGGGAGCCCTCCGTGTCCCCCTCTCTGCAGGACCATACAGGCCCTGCAGCGTGCTGACAACCGACACTGAAGCTGCCAAAACAAAGGAAGGAACCCACTGCAGTTTTATTTTTCCTTAGATAAATTTTTTATATAGAATATATTATAGTCAGAGTTCTCAGCTTTTAATCAAAAGATAACAAGTTATTGCAGTTTTTTAATCCAGTGAAACTACCGGTGAAAGGACTTTCTAGAAAGCTGTCCTGTCGTTTAAAAAAAAGAGGGAGAAAACCCCACCCAGACAGAAAACACACATGTAGGTTGCACTTCGCACCCACCGGGTGCCCCGCCGGGCGTGTGGGCATCCGTGCGGAGAGGGGAGCATGAGGTGAGGCAGCGGCGATGGGCACAACACTATGGCGAGGGAGGCAGGCCTGGGCGCTAGCGAGGTCGGTTCCTAGGCACGGTGCTTCTGCGCGGCGTAACTGCTCTTAGGTCAGGAAATGAACGCGCGGGGGGGACGGAGGAGGGTGGCGGCGCCGCTTTCGCCGGCACACGGGGCGCTGGGGCCCTCAGCCTCGCCTCAGCTCGTGCAGCTTGTGGGCGACGCGCTCCAGCTCAGCCTCGATGGCAGCCAGGCTCTCCAGCTCCTGGTCCTGCAACAAAAGCCCGGGGCGAGTCAGTGGCCACAGGTGGGCCGGCCTCTCCCCCCAGAGCTACAGAGAGCCTTGCCTGGGGCACGGGCACAGCCTTGTCCTGCCCCATCCCTTCAGCCTGAGTTTGTCCCTCTGGACAGACGAGTGTGCCCGACACTGATTACTTCTGCCCTAATGTTTAATTACTGCTGCTAGTGATGAGAACAAGACATGCAGCTGCCATCCTTCCCCCGTCCCCTGCCAGGCAGGGCAGCCCCCGGCGGGGGGAACGTGGGGTCGGCGGGAGATGGCCGCTGGGGAGCCGGGGCAGGCTCTGCCAAGGGCACTGGGTGCCGGCACTGCGTCAGTGCCCTCAGACCAGGCTGGGCACCGCTGCCTGCGCCCTGCGGGAGTGCAGCATGTGCATGCAGCGGACAGCAGTGTCCCCTCTCCCCACCCTGCCCTGGGCCTTTGCTTGCACCTCCACTAGCAGAAGGTACTATTTCTGGGAAAATAGTGACTGAGGAAGCCATCTGTTCAAAGGCTCAAGCTGCCCATCACTTGGTGGTCTTTCAATGCCGGCTCTTGTGTTTGTTTGTTGTCACCTGTAGCCGCTTTGTTTAGTGCAGATACTCAGATGCCTGACTGCATGGCATGATTGCCTGAATCATGCATATCCAGATCTCAGATCATATCCAGCTGGCCCTGCCTTGTGCCAGCCCCAGCCCTGCCTGTCCCTCACAGCTGTGGTCACCTGGGCTCTCTGCAGACCGTGCATTCAGCATAGCAGCAGCAGGCTCTGTGTGAGCAAACTTGGTGCTGTACCTTTTCTCACTGGCAGAGCCGAGGTGACAGTCCCTCTCCTGTGTGGAGGGAGCAAAGCCTTGCCGCTGCCTTCAGCAGCTGCCAACCGCAGGTTGACACTGAGCCGCTGCACTGCATGTGGCTGGTGTGAGAAAAGTAAAGGAAGTATGGAAAAATAAGTTTTGTTTTTTCTGTTCCTGAGCTAATTTCCTGAACAGGGAAAAAAATCACCCTGCCCCTCCACTGGGCCCTTGGCTCAGCCCCTGGGAAAGCTCTGGCTACAGTAGGGTGCCAGCAGCCCAGAGCAAGTACCCAGGATGCCCAAGCAGCTGTTCCATTTTGTTTGAAGTGAGTCAGGGAGCAGCTGGCTGAGGCTAACCTTCCTGGAGGAGAACTTGGGCTGCGACTGGAGCCCCCAGAAAGGGAGAAAAATAGGTTCTGAAATCCTCTACAGCACCCAGAGAGATCTTGGTTCAGACCCAGACCATTGCCTGTGTGCTCTGGCTTGCATCTGCCTGGCCCCACATGCTGAGCCCTGGAAAGTGCAGGGGACAGCACTCTTAGCCTGTCCCACGCTGGTCTCACTGGCCAAGCCACACAGCCCCATGGCCCAAAAATGAAGAGAGGGGACAGGACAGCAGCCACAGCCTGTGCCTTCCTTCACTGCTGTGTGCCTGGCCTTCCTCACTGACTCCCAGAGGCCCTGATCTAGTTCAAAAAGCCAACCAAACAGAAAAGTCTTGTTGCAGCTGTAAACTCAGTAGTTTTGCAGCCTCAGCACCCTCTTTTCCAATCCTCACTTGGAGCTTGAGTCTGCCACCTTGCAGACAAGGTGCACCCCGGAGCCACTCGTGGGGGCAGGTGGGGAGCAGCCTCCCTGGGGGAGAGATGTGGGATGTGAGCAGACAGTGGTGGGAGGCAGATGGGACAGGCCACCCCACCTCATCCCTGCTTCGAGCTGAGACATTTGGCTTTGCTTTGAACCGACACAACTGGAGATGCTCTCGTGGAGGGCATGCTGACGGGCAATTTTTGGCCAATGGTTTGGTGCATAACTGAGGCAAGAGAGCCAACTGGCTTCGCTCACCTGCTGCCCCAGCCTGTTCCCAGGCACCTGATCACGGCCTGTCCCAGGCCCACAAACCCAAGACCAGCTTCACTGCCCAGTCCCCTGCATTATCCCAAATTAACTCTGCCTGGAGCTTGGCCTCAGCACAAAGGTGAACCCTTTGTGAATCAGCAGTTCCTGGCTGCTGGGGATGTGCTGAGTTATTACCTAGCATCACACAAGGTATCAAGGAAGGAGATCTCTGACTTTGGAAGCCTGGCTCAGATGTATTTCTGTATCTGTCAGCCATTTCCACTCCAATGCCTCAGGTCTCTCACCACAGCTGCACCCCTGGTTTACCTCTGTAGAAGGTCTGACATTACTCACTCCTGAGACAGTGAAAGCATTCCTTTTGACTTGAAAGAGCTTTGGGACACAAGGACTGCCCCTAGTCCAGTTATAGCTCTGGTCACTATGTTGAGGACAGGTCAGTACAGAAGTCCTGTCACTGGACACATGACTCTGGGGGGCAGGGAATGTTTTTGTGCTAGTAACTAAAACAAGGATAAAAGACAAAGGCACAGCCAGGTGCAAACTTCAATAATACCTGAGGCTGAATGAATATAACTTCACTAAGCTGACACTAAGCATCAACTTAATGTCACAGAGGACCACTGCTGGCTACATCAATGCCAGTATATTATCCACATCTTCAAGCATAGTTTGGATAACTGGGTGGGATTTACTCTTAAGCCTATGTACACCAACCTCTGTTCTCCTGTTAGCACTGCCTTCCTCATCCTTCTTTTCTTCAGGCATGGGAGCAAGTGGAAAGCCTCCTTCACTGCTGTCCTCCTTCGAGTGACGCTTCCATGACCTTCTCACATCTTCCTCTGGACTACTGAAGGCATACTTGCGGGACCTAAATGTCTTCTTCATGGATCTGTCTGGGTCTTCCTCACTATCATTTTCCTCCATGCGCTTCTTTGATGTCAGCTGCTTGGCCAGCTCATCCATTTTGTTCCACCTTTTGGTGTCTTCCCACTCCCTGGAGGACTCCTCCTCCATCTCATCACTTTTGGCATCCCTGAGCTGAAAGGTGTCCTCTTCTCCCTGCATCTCCTCATCCTCCAGGCGATGCCTTCCTCCTCTCAGTGCTCGGGGTTGCTCTTCCTCCTCCTCTTCCTCCTCCTCTTCAGAGCTCCGCACATCTTTTCCAAATCCCAGCTCATCATCGTTATCTGAAAGAGCATTAAACAAAGCAGTGAGTGCAAGTGTTGACCTGTTTAAGGTCCACCTTTGAACTGAGCTTTCAGTGGTGATGCCAGATGTATTTCTTGACTTAGACCTGCTTTCCCAAGATTCTGTAAATACCCACTCTCACGTTGCTGTGTCAGTAAGGGGCTTGAAGGCAGCAGTCAAAACCCCTGTAGGAAGCTCAGGGAAGATGAATTAGTTGTCCCCAGGAGCTGTGAGAGTTGAGCAGTGAGGCAGCTGCAGGGACTGTGTTACCTGCTGTGCACGGCCCCATGCATCAGATGTTTGTGGTGGGGTCTGGGTGGCTGCTAGCTGGTGTGTTTCTGCAAACCCAGTAAGCACATGCCTCAACTTTTTGGCTTTGAAGCCTCTAACCCATCTGTCTCAATGTTCTCAGCTCACCCCAGGAAGGTGTCAATGCAGTCTGGGATACATACTGTCACCTCCCTGCACCTCCTCAGCCTCCTCGTCCTCCTCAGCGAAATCGAGTGACCTCTCTGCTTCAGTAGGGTCCTCCTCTGCAGCTTCATCTCCATCATCCTCCTGCTCCACACGCTCCCCTGCTACCTCCTTACTGTGCTCCTGGCCCTGCCTGGATGGCTCTTCTCCCCCATCCTCAAGCTCCAGGCTGTCCCTGGAGCCTCTGGGCTCCTCCTCTTCATCCCCTTGCTGCTGCTGCTCATCCTCACTGAAATTTTTGCCCATGTGGTTGTCCAAAACTTTGTTTCGATGGATATGCTCTGTATCCCTGATGTCATTGCTCTCAGCATCCTCCTGATCCTCTTTCTCAACAAGGTTGGTATCCCTTGGCCTGGGTTCCCTTTCCTCCAGGCTATTTTTTCCCTCCTCTCTTGAGTCTTCATTTTGCTGGGGCTTCTGTGCTGCCAGCTCAGCCAGGGACCCTGTGGGCTGCTCCTCTTCAGGGCGCTCCCCTGCTGCATCTGCAGAGGGAGAAACAGGAAGAAACACCTCTGCTGAGAGCTCACTTCAAACCAGCAAAGGCCAAGCATTTCTTAGGGAGCTTCAGCCCTGCTCAGCAATCTGCTTAACCAGCCCGTGGATCCTTTTGCAAGTCACTTCAGCGTATGTTTGCATTCAAGCGAGGTAGTGTCCTCTCTGGTGCCTGTTCTCCTGGAAAGACTTGCAAGGCTGATGTGAAACATATGCTGAAGTGTTTTGCTGCAGCACAGTCCTTATCACCATCCCTTGAGATGCCAGCCACGAATTCACCCTGCATGAAACCAGACTGCATGTAAAATGGAATTATTTAGGAGTGTAATATGGCACTTGCAAAGCTCTCCCTGCTCTGAGTGCTGCATTCACATCACATCCTTATTTCTCTCACTAGGCTGAAGAGGCAGCCAGCCCTGTTCACAGGGTGCTGGAGGGAGGAGGGGTGTCTCTGCTTCTGCAAAGGAACTACTCAGCAGGATCCTAATGTGGGCTGAGTATTTGCTCTTGCTCAAGGGAGACTGGCCTCTTCTAACACTATTAGCCAGAGAAAACACTTCGAAAAAGAAAATATGGGAGTTTAAAAGCAAGAGAGATGTGGAAGGGTAAGTGCAGCCCCAAGGAGGGCTGAGGAGTGTGCCAGGATGAGGGGATGCACAGGGCTGGTCACACAAGGCTTGTGGCCACCAATGACGCTGTGATGGTGTCACCAGACTGTCGGTGGGCCTGGATGGCCCATGTGCCACATTTCATCTTCACTTCATCTTCCTCCATCTCCACACTTCCAGAGCAGGAGTTTCAGGTGTGTCTTGGCCGTAGGGAGATACAGTGCTACCATCCTACCTGTCGGATTTTGGCGGTGTTGGCTGCAGCAACAGCAGCCCCTGGGGGTGTTAGTCCTCATTGCTCTAAGCAGCTTTGGACTGGTGTCACAGCAGTGCTGTGCTGCTATGGGCCAGCCATGTGCCCCGGAGTTGCTTGAGACCCTCTGTGGGCACCCAGCTGCTGCTGGATGAGGAGTCACATCACCGCACGCTGGCATTGTGTCTTCCTGACAAGGAAAAAGGAAGGGGCCAATCCCTCCTTTCTGCTGAACTGCCTGTCTGGATTAAGGCCAGAGAAACACTGACAAGGGGAAGTCCCAGCTGAAGGTGATCTTTCCAAGATACAGGTGTTTGGAGTGAGTGCGTGCACTGTATGTGTTTCAATTTTCCCTTCAGAGACTCATGACTTAATATCTTAGATGCCTGGAAACAAGGGTGACAGGAAAAAACCCAGATCACCCTGGCCTGTATCACTGACTCTTTCAGTGGGGATTTCCCTGGCTGTGACTCATTTTAAGAGTTATAGGTGAGTGAAAGTGGCAGCAGCAGGGTGGAAAAGTCAGTATCACTTTGGTAACTTGACCATCACCAGTTACTATAGCTCAGAAACTGCATGTTGTTTGAGCTAGTAAATAAGAACAAAGCAAACATCAGGTTGCTTGTGTGTGTGAGCAGCAGCATCAAAGAAGATGCATAAAAGAGAAGCAGATGGACATATCAAGGCTGTTTGAAAGAAGATCCTTGTTTACAGCCTGACCTGGATTTCCCGGGGGTGGAGGCTGACACTGACCTCTCTGCTTGTTCTCGACATTCTGACTTTCAAGGACTTCAGAAAGTTCATCTTCAAAGCCACTATTTTTCTTCTGCTGCAGAGTTCTCTCATTGGCACCTGTGTCAAGTAACAAAAAGTAGGGAAAGCCAACAGTCCCTTCTGTGTTTCAGAAAGTAGAGGTAGGAAAATAGTTCTACGCCCTTTATATTTGCTACAGTGAAAAAATCTACCTGAGAGCTGGGAGGAGTGAGACTGGAGGGTGTGTGAATCAACTGCAGTAACAAAACCACTATCAAAAACATCATCTGCAGGAAAGAAAATGGTCTCTATAGAGATGCAGCGTTGCCAGGAAAATTAATATTGATGGAGATCTAGGGAATAAGAGGTGCTGAACTACAGCACACTGAGGGCAACAAAACACTTCATCACCAGGGTATTGAAGGATAAAAATTGCCTCCTGCCAGATTCTGCCTACACACCTCTGTTGAGTTGAATACTGAGAGCTCCTGTATCCTCCAGCCCGGCTGTGGGGGCCCCTCTCCCCTGGGTGCTGGGATGAAGGAGCATTCATTCCCACTGCGGGGGTAGTCTGGGGCTCCAAGGCCCCTCACCTTAGCTCTGGGTTTATGGAACCTGCTAGAAAAATACAACAACCTGGAGAGGGGTGTCTGAAGGCAGCATGACTAGAGGTCAGGCTGCAGCTGTCCTGGCAACCAGCAATGGGATCTGCAAGCCAAACAAGCCCTGTCTAACCAGCTCCTGCCCCACTTCTCTGCCTTAATGCAAGGGCAAGAGCCAGTGCTGCCAGCCCAGTCCTCTCTAGCCCAGAACTGAAAGGTGTGGGCTCTCCAGCCTAAGCAGAACCAGCTGCACCAGCACAAAGAACACCAAGATTAACACCTTTACTTTTCCCTTGGTCTGAAAGACTGTTCCACCCTCAGGCTCTGTGATCTGTAGATTGGATCTCATGTTACCCTGGGACTAAGTGGTGTGATGGGCTCAGGCTGAAGAAAGAGTAGAGCAAGGTGCACCTCCATGAAATGAGTCCCTTCTTGTGGACTCCGTGCTGAGTGGCACAGCCTGTCTGATATGTGAGTGCTCCTCCTCAAATCCCTGGTGTGCCTGGGCAGCCACATCCCAGCATAATGAAGAAACCATCACTTCTTTCTTCTGGATCACCAGGGCATCCGTGGAGTCCATCTGAGGTCACTGAGCGTCTGGCCTTTCCACTATTTGGGTAGTGACTAGAATTTGGCTTTGGGAGCTGCATGAGACTCTTTCCCAACTCTGACTTCCTGAATTTTCCCTCTCCCTTCTCCCTGTTGCCTCTGTGGCTTCTTTGCTCTGAAAGCATTCTGGTGGCACTGCCTTCCATCCATCTCTGGCAGACTTGCTACACAGGAGCAGGGCACAGGGATGCCCTTGTCATCGTCCCTCTGGTGATGTCCAGCTGCCCCCTGGTTACCCCAGGGAGAAGGAGTAGAGAAGGCCAGGAGGTGCTTTCCCTGCAGCCTGGGGAGAGCCCTGTTGTAGCCTCACCCATACAGAGGGATCTGGACTAGCTCTAAAGTAGTCTTGCCTGGGATCTACAGGTTAGCTCTGTGCAACTGGGCACCTGAGAATGTCCCTTTCTTCCCTCAACACCCCTTGGCACAGCTGCATGGTGGTGCTGCTGCTCCCACATTGACCAGCGGTGAGCAGCCTGCACCTCTCCAAAACAAAGCAGCTTGCATTTGAGTTAAGGAAGCCATCAAAAAATACCTGTTAGCTCAAGAATATTTTCACTGGGGTCTTTTAGGTGCAAGTCTTACTCACTGTTCAGTGGGGTTTTCCTGCTGCCACACCTGGGTTTAGTGCTAGACTCCAGCTGCACAGACAGCAGAGGTTTTCTTGCCTTTCATTCTAGTTTGAGAGCTGGTGATTATTTGTTGAATTAAATAACAGTGTTGCCTTTTAGAGTTCTCCCACCTCAAAATGTCTAGACTCCACATCACTACAAAGTTACATTGATAGCTATTGAAATTATAAGATACGTACTGGAGTTACTATAAACAAAATTCCTGTTCCCATTCACACAAACATTGCTGAAAATCTTGGAACCACATTTCCTAGGGCAAATTTATATAATCTCAAATTAATATAAAATAGAAAAACAAACACAAAACCAAACAAGCAATAAAACTATAAGGGGCTACAACAGAAGAAAACAATCTTCCCTATAGTTACGTGCCCAAAAAATATACTGGCACTGTACCTTGAGCAGCAATTTCCTGAAGTTCCTTCAATAAGTTTTGGTGGCGAAGGATAGAAATAATTCGTTCATCTGCAATGGGGGAGACTTAGTACAGAAAGTAGTCAAAACAAACCTCCCCCCAGCCCCAGGAAATGAAACAGAGCCCCAAACGCCACTCCTTCTTCATTTGCTCTTGTTTTTCCCCTGGCCTGATTTGCTTTCACGTCTCTTAGCCGTGTGATGAAGATGACAGGAAGGTCCTATGAAAACCAGGCAGTTTGATGTCACCCAGCACCCCCATGCCCACAGTGCCAGCACGAGGCATGGCCTGGGACAAGCAGTGGCTCCATCCCTGCTCCTGCAGCCCAGTACAGCTCAGTGGAAGAGGAAGGTGAACATGTCAGGGACCCCTTGACAGGGGTCCAGAGGCCAGGGCTCAGTTGGTCAGGGCAGGACCGGTCCCTACTTGCCAGATTTGCTTTTGCTGATACCCAGCATTAAGTCTGAGGCACTACCTCCTCGGAGAGTTTCTAGGCATTCCTCACTGATTGGCAGGGGGTTTGGCTTAGATAAAGTATCAGAGATGACTTCTACAATGCACTTCATCACCTAGAAAGAGACAAAAATAGAAATTAAAGAACTGGTTTTTGTCTTTTATTCCTACTTGTTGCCAAGGCTAAAGTACAGCAGATGATGGTGCAGATCTTCTTGCTTTTCTGGTCAAGCCAGAACTGAATGTTCGGTTCTTGTTTTCACTAATGCAGGAACAGAAGGTACCTCCTGCAACTGAGAAGTGAGCAAATTGTGACAGTGTGACAATGGAAAGAGCTTCTTCCACATGACACACAATTCAGCTGAGGATTGCACAACTTCAGACACCCTACAGTCTGAACATCTCTGGAGAGTATATCTGAATATATACACAGAAAATCCAAAATCATCCTCTTTTAAGTCAATATATCTCAACCTGCATCTCATAAAGGGACTCAGTGGGAGGTTGTAGAGAGCAAAATGTGGTCATAGCTGCTCAATAAATGACCTTGAAATCTTAAAAGCCCTTCAAACCCTGGGAAGGACATAATGGTTAGATTGAAGCCAGGCATGGAAGGGGG
>WAAG01088621.1:0-10263 GCA_013390105.1 Tichodroma muraria | reverse complement strand
GCTCAGGAGGAACACTTCTGAAATTGTAGACACATGATGAAGCAGTCCAAATCTGAAACTCTTCAGATTGTAGAGCTTAAGGAACGCAGGTGGATTTTGGGGGATAATGTGTGGATAAATATTCTAATTCCTTGAGTACATACAAACTGGTTTTTATGATGTTGCTTTATAAATTTGAACCAAACCTTTTGTTTGGGGAGTTGCAGTAACAAAACCACCAGTCCTTAAAAAGAAGTTAATTCTCTCACTTATTCTCAACCTCCTACCTCTGTAAATTGTATTGTAACTAGTCTAGAAGGAGCAACACGTATCCCTTGATGCTTATGGGAAGAAAAAAAAAAAAAAAGCTACTCTTTTGTCCCCTGTAAGAGTTGTGATGAGGTTAACCTCAACGCTACCTGTTTGGAGGAAGTTATAAAATTGAGAAGATTGTGGTGAGAAGTGGTAGACAACTTTGCTAGGTTGTCCTTCAGGCTTCTTAATTATCTGTTCAATGAGATAAAGGGTGAGATCAGGCGTCTCCTTCTGACATGTGTAAAAGGAAAAGATTTTGGGATATCCAGCTTCTTTTGCAGCCTGGCTGTTTGGGTCTGGGGGTAATAATAAAGTAAGCTGAATATTCAAGAACACTCCCCCAACCACCCAGGTTTTTGCTAATAACTGTGTGTTGTGATCCTGTCTTGAGGCAGCTTGTTTGAACAGTTAGGGCATAAGCTACTTTTTTTGTTGTTGAGAGTGAAGTTCATTAACTTGGGGAGGGTCAGAGGGAAGAGAGGAGTCTTAAGTTACTGTGTACGTAACTAGGATGGGTTCTTATTTGACCTGAAGTCTGTCTTGATGCAGCAGCACAAGCCAGCGAGGAGACTGTCACATTTCGCCGTGAACGCAGCACATTTAGGCGTCAGGCAGTACGACGCCGGCACAATGCAGGGAGTAACCCTACCCCTCCTACATTGCTCATCGGATCACCCCTCAGGTAGGGTATCTAAATGTTCCACCATATTTAGCATGCATGCAGCAGACCACTTCCCCACACCCACCAGTGTTGCCAGAAAAGCACTTTTTACTTCCTTCCCCACCATAACCTCCTTGAGCTATCACTGCATGTCACTGTGGGCTTGTTGAATTGTGCATGTATATGTGGCACTATTTTAAAAATGACCAGGGTAGTCAGTCTCTAATATGTTATAGCTGTTTTCAGATTGATATAAAATTAACTAATGCTAACAAACTTAGCCTCAGTGGTTTTTATCAAAAAAATTTGGGAGCTTCTACTTTTAATCAACAAGAGAAACCCAAGAAAGTAGTATCAGCACTCCCTATTTTGGTTTTCTTTTCTTGAAGAGTGTAAGCATTAGAGACTATTACTGTGACCACTTTTCACATTTGTAGATTGTGAGAGATAAGCAAAATGACAGAACATTATAAAGAGCTAAATACGTACAGAGACTACAAATCTAAAATGCGGGTAAACCTTTATGAGGATCTTGCAGCTTTTTACAGCAAAAGAGAAAGAATGAAGTGAATAGAATGCCCAGTATTGCTTAGTATTAAATCTAATTGTGTGGCACTTTGCATGCCTTGGCAATGTTTAAAATATAGCGTGTACATGTACCTCAGGACTCCCCCAACCTTTACTGGCCCCTTTGTTTATAATGCTGAGCCTAGTGATTTGTTACATACAGTAGCTCTGTTTGATCAATCAGTCTGAACAGTAGAAACAGCAGCCGCAATAAGTTTTTAAATTTGTGTTTTAAAACTTTCAATTTCTTGGTTGCTTATGGTATAGGAGAGTCTGGTGAGGAGAACGTGGCCTGTATGACAAGGAACAGTCCCTAATAAGTATCAAAGTCATTCTTCCTTCAGTTACATGATAAGTGTGTAGGAGTAATTGCGGCTGTTATGTATTCTTAATGATCTTCCTTTGTATGCTAAACTCTTTTTGTGTTTTGGGAATATTTATGTAATTTTTTGAACTAGGAAAAGCTGTAGAAACTGAACAAATAAAAAGAAAATGCCTTTCAGTAGAGGATGGCAGAGAAATTGTACCATCTTTCACACCACTAAAATTTTTGAGGACTATGTTTGCAAATTTTCCTCAGGCAGAGGGAGTGCAAGAATGGTACCTAGAAATCTAACAGATGAAGGACTGACTTCAGTCATATCAAGGACAGAAACTAGTTAGGTGTGTTTTTTAGTGGCTAGTGCAGTATGAAGTAGTAATCATTTAATTTCAGATTTTTCTTTGTTGTGATTTTGGTCTTGCTGAATGTAGGGTGTTCAAGCTAGTGATTTACTTCATAGCGAAGGATGATGAAACTTTGTAATCTTTCAGATCACTTTTGCTTTACTTGTTGCCTTCACATGCCTCTGAATTTTTGTTTTCCATTTTTCTTTTTTTTTTTGGTAAAGGATTGTAGTGCAGCTTTGTATTGCAGCATAAGAGGCTGGGTAGACTAATGAAAGTTCCTTAACTGTACATTAGTTAGAAAACAGTGTTTTATTTCTTGTAGGTGTAAAGTAAGGAAAATAAAGGACTGTGTTTTAAACTGTGGTTGCCAGCTGCCTCATTTCCACAGACTAGTGCAGTCATTAAGGTTCCCATAGCTTAAGCTTGACTTCAGTGAGAGACTATGAAGTAACTTTGTGAACTTTGTGAATTGTGAATTTCACTTTGTGAAGTGGGAGTCACTCTTTCATCAGACAAGATGTTCAAGGGTAAAAAAGCAGATTAAATATTCGAGCCTTGTATTTCCTCTAAGCATATTTATCTAAATTCGTTATAGTCTAAATTTTAAAAAAAACTACCCAAAACCGCTCACTCTACTTTCTCTAACATAATGATATACATTATCAAAAATACTTTATATTATAAACATATTCAGAATTGAATACTTAGTGAGGTTTATTTACTCAGTGTACTTTTTGTGATGCTAAATGACTGTCTCTTGGAGTGGAGTTAAATTGCCTTAGTCCAACTAAACACCAAAGTGCTTTCATATTTGTTTGACACAAATTCCATTTGAGCTATCAACTGTGGAATCTATCTGAAATAAATATATGTATTAGTGTTCTAATTTCTAGGTGAGCAGTCTAAAAAAAACCCTTTCCTTTACATGAGTAGCTTCATTTTAGTGTAAGTTCTGTGTTACTGGAAAAAGGAAAACCTTAAGAAAGATTTAAAGGAAATCATGCCTAAGGAGCAAATGTAAAGAAATATAGACATTTTTAGCCAGTTACCACTAAGAAGTTTTCAAAATATCACTGCAGTTGTACTGACATCACTCCTGTATGCTGTTGGTGAGCTGCCCCATTCTAGTTTCTGATAATGCTAATCCATGACTTCAGATATTAAACTTCTAAGAGTATTAGATTTACTAATCTTTAGTTGCCCTGATGTTGTGTGTTTCTTATTCTTGCCAGCAAAACTTTAATCTTCTAACTCTGTCATAAAATTGGATATTGGGGTAATGTTCCCTAGGACCTGTTGATTTAGACCTGATTTTCTTTAATTTCCTATCCATGATTGCAATTACTTCTTACTTCCTCTGTGAAATATTTAGTAAAAGTGACAATGGCATTATATATGTGTATCTTTGGCAGTGGTAGACAAGTCAAACCTGGTCTAGTAAATTCTGCTGCTTTGATGCTAAATTAGACAAGATTTTTTTGCCTGGTAACCTAAAAAAACAAACCCAAAATGCACCATAAAACACCATCCACCCCTGCTTTTGTCCTGTCTAAATGTCAGTAGTGTTTTGGGCACTTTAAAAATGAGTGTTCATTGACATACCATGTAGTCAATGGTGTATGCATGTGTGTAAGTGACTGTATGAACCAGAATTTTATTCTTATAATAATCAGGCAGAGAATAAACATGTTTTTTTGCATATCTGTGCAATTGGTTGACATTGATATTTTGGTGGGATTTTTTAATTGTGACAGGAATGGATAACTATTCAAAGGGCAGTTGTGTACCTCTTGAGATGTACCTACTATTTATGGGAGAGCAGTATTGTTTAGCATTGGTTTCGTGTTGCTTAAAGAAGGCAATGAAGGTTGGCACATCTGTGAACTTCCCTAGGGCTTTTGTTGCTGCAAAGTTCACTGAAAGCCTTGTGTACTGCAGCAAAACACTGAATTTAAATTTCAGATTAAAATGTTAGAACACGATAAATAATGAGTTGCAGTTTTTTTCTTCCTGAGCTTTGTGCATGTCTGCGTTATTTTGCATGAGCTTTTCTTAACACCTGTTCTTATATCCATATTTTGTTTTCCAGTGATGCTCTAACAAAAGAACTGAAAAGTAGATGATGTAGAAAATACTGTTAAAAGCAAGTACATCAGATATAACCCTTCAGCTCTTAGTAAGATCTTGTTTTTTTTAGTTGCCTCATTTGCCAGCTCTAGCATCATGCTGTAAACAGTGTTAAAAGCAACAGGTGGTACATGCTGTTTTTCAAAAGAGAATGCTTAAGCTATTCTGTCTTTAAAATACAAAATCTTTTATGAGATAATGTCTCAGCTAATGACTGTATAGTGTATCTTCTTTAAATCCACAAAATGAAGGATAATAAAATCACTTCTCTTGCAAAGATGGTATGATAGCAACTGTAAACGTGTACTGACACTTCATCATACCTAATACTAAACAAGGTATTAAAAAAAAAAGTCTATCTTTAGTAAATAGCTTTGTAAAGTAATTTTGCAATGGAAGTCTGTGAAGAGGAGAATTTATCTTTTCAAACATTGTCTACTCATGGCTATAAATGTACAAATTTCTCTGAAAGACAGGTTGACTTTTAAAACCTGTATTTTGATGAGTAATAAAGCTTTTGCTGTAACTTCAAAATAACTTCAGAATCAACTTAACTTTTGCCAATGAATAACTTTCTATAGAGAGTCTTAATATGTTCAAAATAATTCTGAATCCAGACATACTACTTCAGTTATATACAAGGTCTGTGGTACCATATGGCTATTAACAAAGCTTAAAGGTGTTTTGTAGTTAGTGTGGATTAATAATAAGAAAGGTGATGTCTCTGTGACTAATAAAAAAGCCCTGAACAGCTGATCAGGTCATACTTGAATAAGCAAAAAGGACCCCAACTATTGTGAGAAGACTGGAGTAGTCAGTAGTAAATATGGTGATACCTCAGGTTAGTCTGTAGTTAAACTTAACTGGCAGTAATTAACTTTTGCACCCACAAATTAAGACTCTGAAGAATATACGGGTTGGGTGACTTGGTGAGATCTTAGAAAGCAATACTACTTCTAAGAAGTTGACAGGAACAGTATCTCTAGATTACTGATATAACTAGGGCCTAAATACTGTTACACAGGACTTACTTTAACCCTAATTGTTGGCTGCTTAATGCTACTATACTTTTTTTTTTAAAAGAAAAAAAGCTTTCCTCTTTAAACTGAAAAATCTCGTTTTGCTTCAGTTCTGACTCCTTTTCACTTCTTCCTGGTAATGTGTCCCCAATGCATGTTTTCTCGTAGCCTTCAAGATGGTCAGCAAGGCCAGCAGTGCTCCTCCCAGGTCAGAGTGCAGTCTCGCCCCCCTTCCCAGGCAGCTGTGCCCGGCGCTAGCGCCTCCTTGCTGGTGAGAAATGGGAGTGTCCACTTAGAAGCATCACATGCCACTGCATCTGCTGTAGGCGGTAGCAGTTTGCACGATGAACTTGGTATGCAGGCCTTATGTAACCTTGGTGACATGGAAGTTTTAATATGGCAGATTTATTGGTAGTAATGCAGTGAAAATCAGTTGACCTGAGCTTTGTTTCTCAATCTTGTAGGTGTGTTTCTAGGAGGGCCATGTTGTTAATCACCTTTCCAGGCACTTTTTCTAGCAAATGCATGATGGGAAATAAGGAGGCATAGATACAAGTAATGATGATGTGAGAGCTTTCTTGGTTTGAGCAATGTAACGCAAGTAATAAATCTTTCCTGAGGTCCTGCAGGCAGTTGAGCAGAGATGGAGACTTTGGGGATTTTCTGGTTCTTGAAAAAAACCAACTTGTTATGGCTTCTAGGAATTCTTGATCTTACCTTTTTTAGATGAGTTGTTTAGCTGCTGTTCAAAAAAGAACAATGTAAATGTGAACTTACGTAAATGAGTGCTTTGCTTTTAATGTACAACTGAATTTAGGAGCTTGGTATTGGAAGTAAATCTGGACTCTTTCATATATCAAATGTCATCATTTTATGGAGCTTTTTAGTGCCCTTTAGTTCATGGTCCATTTTATGTGCTATTCTTCATGATTAACTTCTTAATTAACTTCTGTGCAGCTAATAAAATTGCTAGGAAGAAGTTAAGATGGTCTTAATAAATGACTGATATGCCACATAGTGCAGGGGCAGGTTTGGAAAACTTCTGGCAGGGATCTTTGCAGCTATCTATACATGGCCTGAATTACTTATGACTTCATCTTTAATATGTAACTCTTCCTTGAATTATTAAAATGGGCATCTTGAGCACTGCCAATTATTAGTGATGGAATTTTGAGCAGCTGTCAGCTGTAATAACCTAAAAGTGCAGGTTTGATCAGAACACTGACAAAACATTTGTTTCAGACCTTTCTGTAATCCAGTACTAAAAGATAAGTGAGTTGTCATCTTACCCCACTAGAGGGGAGGATTCCATGAGTTGCCAGTCTGTGGTAACCCTTTAAATGTGAGTTTGACTGAGTCTTCATTCTTCTGCATCATCTAGCTGCAGTAGAAGGATAAGTGGAATATAAGCAAAGCTGAAAGCCACCTTGACCTATTCTGAGATGTTTTATAAAACTTAACTACGGATGTAATAAATACACATGATCTAGTAATCTAACAAGTCTTATTGTAGCTTCTGTTGCTTTACTGTTTTCTAGATAGAAGCGTTATTGTTTCAGTTTCTGTGCTTGTATGTCTACCAGCTATGAAGGCTTGTCACAAAAAACCCATTTTCTTTATTTAATTTGGACTCTTACTTCTTATTTGAAAAAAAATGTGTTTAAAATGTAACTCTGAAATTTTTATACTGGTTATATCTGTCCAAGGTTAATGTTGAGCTATATTCTTGAAGCCGCCATTATTTATTTGGTTTTGGTTCATCTTACCCAAAATAATACAGTTGAGTTCTGTAGAATTTGTCATTTAATATGCAATCTAGGTCTATGCTATTTAAGAGCTTATATTATTTTCTCTAGCAGAAATCAAAGTAGATCATATATAAAATTCAACATGGCATTCAGGCTCTCTAAAAAGGCATATTCGTTGTAGTTTTTGTGCACTGGAGTCTTCAGAAATTCATATGTCTCCATTCTTCTGAAACTTTACCCATACTGTGCTTACAATTACATGGGACGTCACATTGTCTTTGGGAGGCACAAAACTTCCAGGATCTGCTAGACAGAAGTCTGATGTATAAAAACTCTGAAGCCTGTTTTAAAACTCTGAACATCTAGTTTAGAATCCTTTGAGAGAAAGGTGCTATTATAGGCAGGATCTTCTTGTGCTATTTTAGGAAAATCAAATTTTCCAGTTTGTGTAGCAGGTTTTATGGAAAGGTGCTATCTTTTGTTAAAATAGTTGGCAAAATGGTGAAAGCTTTCCTGTGCATGATTCCTTTATCAAGCCTGACGAGAAAGGATCTTTCCTTATAAGTGGCATGTGGTTAGTTTGTTAGGGTTTGTTTTTTTGTTTTTTTTTTTTTTTTAGCATCCCAGTCAGGGATGAAGAAACACTATTTTTCTCTTTCCATTGAGAAGGAGAAGGGCTCTTGGATTTGCTATGTTGTCCTAAGATATCTTACAGTGAAAGATGACCCTGTTACATTAGTTTGTCTGTGGTTTGGGTTGGGAGAAGGTTGTAGTTTGTTTTTTCCCTTGGTCAGTATCAGAATAAAAATTAAAGCAATGAAGGAGATATGACCAATTCTTTGTCACTGGAAATCATTGTGACTACCCAGGGGAAAAAAAAAATCCTGAAATCCCTGGCTGGGGAAATATATGGAAACCAAACCTGGTTTACACCAATTGGAAATATCAGTGACAAACATAGATGGGGTGATATATCTCTGTACAGTGCATATTGGAGTTTCTTAATTAAAATTCTCTTGGAAAGGCAAGCAGGGCACATGTTCAAATGAACACTTTAAAAGCTCTCACATTTAGGGCTCATGTTTTCCTTTACTAGTGCACTATCTGCTTCTTCCTTTTTTCTCTTTGTATTGATATCAAGTTGCACTTATCAAGATACACTTTTTGGTTTTATTTGCTTTAAAGTTTGTCTATTAATTTGATTCTGCTGGCTTGTTTTATCTAGGATGAGCCTCACTGTGTTATACCTGTCCCATACCCAGTCTGGTGATGATACAGTTATCTTTAACTGGGTATTACCCTGGGAATAAAGCAACAGATGCTTTGAAGCATTATCTTCAGTCTTCTAGGTTCAAAGCAGGAAGATTTTTGTCAGTTATACTGTTGGAAGGTTGATGGGGGAGGAACTTGAAAGGATGGAAAAGGAGCTTGAGATGGAGCAGTAAACAGGAAGTAAATCATAGAAGGAATGCAGGACAGAAAGGAGAGATGGCAAACTAAATGCCGTGATTATAGGCAGGATTGATATAATACAGATCTCAAAAGCAACAGAATGTGCTGTGACTTAAGTGAATGGCAATTTTCAGAGCAGAGTGTGGTGGTACTGATGCTTTTTGTTCTCACTAATACCTGGTTCTTTCGACAGGTAGATGTGATTTTTCAGCCCTTGCAGTGAAGATGGATTAAATTCAAATTAGAATTTGTCAAGTAGTTAGGAATCAGAGTACTGAGTGAGTGGAACAGATGCCCAGTATCTGAAGCTGAGGTGAAGTAACAGACTCTTGTCCTTGGCTAGATGACTTTTTTTTTAATTGCTTTTGTGCTTAAAAGAGAACTTCTCATCTAGAACTTTACAAGACAATTATGGTGCTGTGGTGGACTTCTGGTTGTATTGTTTATATAACAAGTAATAATCTTTTAGATCAAGTATTTTAGTTTATGAAGGCAGTTAAATGGTTTTGAATATCAAAACTTTTATGTAAAGCTGAGCATATACACTGGTTACTTATTTGATTAAAACAAATTTAGAAGTAGTTATTCAGTACCTTTTGATAATTAAACAGATGTAATTTATCTGGAATGGATGTGGGAGCGTGTTCAAAGGTCCATGTAGGAAGTAAATATTCACTTGTTCCTATTGTTCCTATGGAAAATATCCATGTTGTAGTCTGGAATTTGGTATAATCAAGTTACTCTTTTGACAAATTTCACACAGGAACAAAAAAATAACTACTTTGAAATGTTCTAACTGAAAACATGTACATATTCATGCCACAGCTAACAGTAAAATGTAGACCTTTGGAAATAAAGCTCCTAGCAGTCTACCAAGTTGTCAAATTCTGACTTTGGTTTTGCTAACTAGGATTTAAAAAATACTGACTGAAGCAGTAAACAAATACATCTTGATCTAATGATGGTGTAATTTCAACATGTCAGTAAGCCTGTGAACTAGTCTGAGGGATTTGAAAAAAAGTAATATCTATTAGATGTAAAACTGGGGAGCAAACTGGAGATAACTTAGCTGAGGAAACCATCAGAGCACCGTTTTAGTTAGATCCTGAGCCGCTTAAGTCTTCCAGGTTTTGTCTGTGTAAGGTCATCACCTGTTGCTGTTGCCTGTTGATGCCCTCAGCTGTGGGAATATGAGTTTGTACAGTGTGAACTGTTACATGGCTGTCTCTGGATGTGGTGATGTGATACTTTGGTCTTTTGGAACAAGGAAATTTGCTTTAAAGAACACGCATTTGTCTTCTCTCCATGTCAGAATGAAGATGTGTTTTGGATTTGTGTGCTAGAGTATCACAGTGTCTTGGTTTGTTATTGTAACCTGGTCCAAATAAAATATTTTTGGGTGACTTTAATTTGCTAAGAACTTACAGGTCTGCTTACTTTTTTTTTTTTGTGTCTGTGTGCAGGCAAGTTAGACGTTTGTTTCAGGCAAATGTGCTATTGATCATATTTCTTGATTTGCAACATAGTCTTTGGAGTATCCCATTTGTTCACAACTTGATAAAACTAGAGGCTTTAGAGAGAGAAAATCCATTCTTAAGCTTATTCATTGTTATGCTGTTCCAAGTGTCCCACAGAGACAGGATTGGGAGTCCCTAGAGCAAATAAAAATGCTAGATATATCCATATGTATTGAATCTTGAGTATTGAAATTCTTTGTTAGAATTTG
>WAAG01088612.1:0-13571 GCA_013390105.1 Tichodroma muraria | reverse complement strand
TTTTTCCGTTAAAAACCTGTGATGCAGATTTCTGAGAGGAGACTAAATGTTGGACCTGGACATGATAGGAAAATTGTGTTGCCTCCGGAGAGCATGCATGTAAATGGGAAAACAAATAGCTCACATGTCTGTATCACCATTCTATACAGAGGATTTAGTATTGGAAATCTGGTCTTATGGTTCTAGCAAGAAGTTCAAATGTGATTTATGGCTTTCCCTTTTAATAGTGGAAGACAGAGAATCTAACACAGTTCATTCTTGAAATTGTCTAACTAAAAAGGAGAGCCTGGTAAATGTAGCTACAAGCAAATATATTTTCTTAATTTCCTGCATTCATCTGAATGATAATCTTAAATTATGGAAATTTAAATTTGGATTTTTCCTTCAAGTTTGTCAAAATAATCCCATGTATTCCAAATACTTATGATTAATATATGAAATAATACTGTCATTTTAGTGGCAATATGTTATACATAACATCAAATATCTGCAGGTTATAATTTTTTTAGGTACAAATGAATAAATATTAGAGGTCAAATCCAAGTGGACAGATTTCAATTCTTGGTCAGAAAAATTTACAGGAAAATCAATATAACAGGTTTAATGTGATTTAAAATATTCCAAATGTTGTAAAATACATTTAAGACATTGTATTTAGGACCTTCTTACTTTTGCTGCATTATGCAGCCAAGGTTAGTGAGGAAAATTCAAGGTGGTGCAAAGCTATAGAGTAAATTCTTCCAAATAAAGATCAAAAAGTTCTTAAATTCACCCCTCCTATCAAGTTGTGCGAAGAAAACATCTGCTTGAACACTCTAGATGCAGCTCTGGCATGAGAACCTCCACATTATCCTACGATGAACAGTGAAGTGATTCACAGTAGCAGAAAGAACATCATTATGTAATTTTAAAGAAGAATGGGTAACCGATTTTTTAAATGATGATATGACAAAATGATTAGGCTGAGTGGAGGTAAGTTACTTTTCAATTCAACAGCAGCAGTGCTCTTGTGAGTACTTGAAAAAGATAAAGATCAAAGGATGGTGGGTTAGGCTATGGGAATCTTGTAGATAAAATTCCAAATCGGGATGATCAGCTTCCAATTGCTCTCAGCCCTTTGGCCTCTTTTCATTCCATCCAAAATACATCTGCAAAGATTTTCTGTCTTGCTCTTTCCTTGTTTCCTTGCATATTAAGTTCAAGCTTCTCTTCCTCACTTTAAAACACTACACAGGTCCACCCCTGTTTGCACCACTGCCCTCCTCACCTCTTCCTCTCTCTGCAGTCTGCCAGCTCTCCTTTTCTGACTGCCCTCTTTGTCTTCCAAACCTACTGAACATTTTGCACCTTTATTACTATGCCACCCTGTAGCTCTGGAACAGCCTGCTGATTATTCCAGGGAAAACATCTCCTCTGCTGCCTTTAAAACCTTCATTGAAAATCCCTCGCACTTAGGTTTTGGTATGTCAGGGAACAGACGTTCTTCCTATATATATTTGATGTATAGAGGGATAACTTCCATGTATAATTCCTGGCAGCCTGCAACCACATAGGGAAGGAGATAACAAGTCAGAGTTCATGAATGAAGGTGCACAGGGTCTCATTATTCAGCAAACTGCCACAGCCCAGGAGTGAAGGTAATTTAAACAAGTGGAGTTAGAACAAGATGAAGGGTGTAGGGGCACACTGACATTATTTGTTTCCCTCTAGATTTTATTTATTTTAAACCATAACTTTCTTGGAAGCCAGCATAAAGCACTCTAATCAATAGGTGACATAAAACAGCTTCTACTAATTAATAAATTACTCACTTATAGCACTATTCATCAGCATATGTGAAAACATAATACAGGATTGTTCCTACTTTGAAGAAGGGGAGATTGAAGCACAAAGATGTGAGATTCATTTCCATGGACCCATCAGTCTGTAGGAGAGAAGCAGAAATAAATCCAGGTCCTCTGAATTCCAACTTTGAGCCTATCCACTACCAACTGCCTGGTGTATCTTACTTCCTAGCAAATCTTTATGATTGTAGTATTTAACAAGAGAACAAAATTCGGTGATCAGACCACAAAGCCAGTTGTCCTGTCAGGTTAGAAGTTGTTTAGGAGCTGGGCCAAAAGGTTCAAATAGTCCTCTAAAATAAAGTGCACAAAAGACTTTTCCTTTTTCCCAACCCCTCCCACTAATTGAATTCATATTTTTATAACATCTGGGTAACTAAATCCCCTAAATGGGTTCTTTCCTCTAAGAATGAAATGGAAGTCAGAAACATTCCTCATAAAATTTTAAAAACAAATATCCATCTCTTCAAGGATGAAGAGTCATTATCCCCAGTTAGTGGATCTTGCCCATTGCATTCTAGTTTGAGTGTCTAGATTCACCAGGAAAATGGTTTTGATTTGAATGCTATTGGAGCCATTAGGAGAAATATATATTTGGAACACGAGAAAATCAGGTAACATATTCACTTGCATTCATTTATGAATTCCCTTAATATGGACAGAAATCTGAAATGAAAGCACCCATTTTAGACAGCTATAAATAAACTTGAAATGCCACCCTGCTGGCAAAAAGAGCTCATGGGGCTCTTTATTTTTGGTTTGCCACTGAAGAAAAGCTCTTGCCTTTCACATATGCTTTACAATGAAACTGTGTTCAGGCTAGATAGTGTTATAAGGTCAATGCATACATATTTGGAAAAGAAAACTTGTGGAAGACATATGAACAATTTCCTTTGTTTAATATAGAGGGTTTTTTTGGGATCTCCTAAGAGAATGTATTGGTGGTTTGATTCTGAGAATGAATAAAAAAACTGACCTTTTGAGAACCAGAGGTTAATCTAACACAACAGCATCCAGAGGAAAAGCTATAAAACTACTCAGAAGCCACACAGAATAGCCTGAGGCAATAACTGGCAAACAGTGAAGAGAATGGACCAAGTAGGACAAAAACATTTTATTTTTGATAAAAAATACATTCCAGTAATTAGATAAAAAATATACTCCAGTAAGGCTGGTATGTAACCTTGAATTAAGTAGAGGTTGCATACACTGTCAGGAAGTTGCATGTAGGTTCTGTGCTTTGGTCCCTCAGGTTCTCAGGCCATCAGAAACAAAAATTAGTCATTCTATGACTTTCTATTAATGTTAAGATGGACATAAATAATTCAGTCTACAAAGTGGATTTTATTTCTATATTAAAGACATAGTTATTGACTTTTTGCTCTTGAAAGTTGGTTTCTAGAATATGCAGTTCATGCCATAATTTACATGAAGAAGTGATCAAAGTCCCTGCAAAAACTGAACAAGTTGAAGTGTAATTGCAGCAGATAAATCTGTATTCATGGCTGCATCACAAGAAGCGTGGCCAACAAGTCAGGGAAGGTGTTTCTGTCTCTCTGCTTCACTGTCATGAAACCCCACCTGGAGTGCTGCATCCAGCTCTGGGGCCTGCAATAAAAAAAAAGTTGTGGACAAGTTTGAGTGGATCCAGAGAAGGCCACAAAGATGTTCAGAGGGCTTGAGCACCTCTGCTATGAGAAAAGGCAGAGAGAGTTGGGCTCATTCAGACGGAGAAGAGAAGGCTCTGGAGAGACACTAAAGCACCTTCCAGTACCTAAAGGGAGCCTGCAAGAGAGGAGAGGCCTTTTTGCATTGGCATGCAGCAATATGAATGGCGAGGGTGAATGGCTTTAAACTGCAAGAGGGTAGATTAAGAAGAAGCTCTTTCCTTTGAGGGTGGAGAAACACTGGAACAGGCTGGTCAGAGGAATTGTGGATGCCCCATCCTTGGAAGTGTTCAGGTACAGTTAGATCGGGCTTTGAGCAGCCTGGTCCAGTGGAAGTTGTCCCTGCTCTGGTGGGTTGACCCTGGCTGGATGCCAGGTGCCCACCAAAGCCACTGCCAATGCTGAGGGGCTCAGCCTTGGCCATGGTGGGTCTGTCTTGGAGCCGCTGGCCTGGGCTCTGTTGGACATGGGAGATGCTTTTAGCAGCTTCTCACAAAAGTCACCCTTGCGTGTCTTTTCCCCACTACCAAAACCTTGCCACACAAACCCAGTACATGGCCCATGGCAAAGGGGTTGGAAATAGAGGATTTCTAAGGTCCCTTCCAACCACACCATTCTATGATTCTATGAAACCCCGGAGATTATGTTTGTAAATAATGTTAATTATATTTGAAGTAATATTTGACAATAGTAAAATTTTGTGATTCTGAAACATAATAACACCAAGTTTGGTATTGTGATGCTACCAGATAGCAACCTTAATGCTCCCAAGCTGTCAGCCAGAGTTCATGGTGATAATAATAATTTAATCTCTAACTTTACCATATTTCTAAGAAGTTGGATCTTTTTTCTGAGTTTCATTTTAAAGGTTTTAGGTTTCTACCAGACTATCCTTTGGTATGAAACCCATAGCGCTACTTTAAAACATTTATCAGTCTGTCACATTCCATTGAAATTGGTCATTGTATTCCAGGTTATTTAGAGGCCATATAGGCAGACAGATACATGGAGCTCTCTTCAGTTTCTTTAGAATTCAGCCTAAAAACAGGATCTGGATTCCTTACTTTCTCTTTTATTCCACAAGTAATGACCTATCTCTGAAAAATGTTTGAGTAGATAGCAACCTACATTATATCAGAAATATGATGCTCGAGGGAAAAGAGTAAGAAATATTTCTGAAGAAACTGAATGTCTAATTTAAAAGAAAGTCCCTGTTTTGCATTCACAGGTAAAGAAAAATCTATCACTACTGTCAAGCTAATTGTCTGGGATTTAATGTACCTTTAATGGTTGTAATTGTATAGATAATTCTCTCTGTAAGATTTCTTTTGTTGTCTTCTCCTAGAACTCCTGGGATAATATTTATTTCAGCTTTCATTAGGTTGTGTAGCTTCGATGCAGATCATTATGCTTTTTCTTCAGTTATATAAACAAATCATCTGTATTAACACTGTACAAAATAAAAATCTCAGCACAAACCTTTTTAGTTTGGTAAATTAAATAGCAGAGTGCAGTTAAAGAAACAAAGTCTTGCTAAGTTAAATAATTTCCGATATCTTAAACAAACTACTTCCATTTTATCCTCTCTAACATGGGATAATGAAAAAGATTCCTCTGTAAAATGAATTAGGATTTACGGATGAAGTGCAATAGGAAAAATGTAGTGCATGTTTACGAACCTATTTATTCAAGTAAGTAGGGTAAATATATACTATTATTACATTATTATTATATAATTTCATGGAAATTCATAGAAGACATTATGAATGAAAGTAGGTCACTTCTGCCAAGACCATCACTACAGACATACCCAGATTCAGCAAGCTGGTGGAAAAAATAAAGTATCAAATATGTGAAAACTTCTGCATTGCAAAGTTTTGTGAAGATTAAAAGGTTTTCATCCTTCCAGCAAATAGGGGATTAATTTAATATTTCAATATTATTACTCTTTAAATATATGTTCCATTAAACCTGCAAAAAATACACAGGTAATCTGAGAGGAATGATATTAGATTATTTATACTGATAAATTGGAATGGATCTGAACTCTATCTGAATGTAAGATGGAAGGCTAATCCTTCTGCCATTTAGTTTGGAATAACTATTGCCCTTACAGTCTCCGAGGTTGGTCTCAAGTGATCATTATGTTTGTGCATCCTAGAGTATCCCTTATGCCTCATTAATTAGCTGAGAGCTTAGAGAGACAACTGAATTGTGATTAAAACAAAATACTTGAGAATTTCTCAAGTAATAACAAAAAGAGAGATCTGGAAGGAATTGGTAATGGATCTTATTAAGATCTTGAGAACTGCTAGTAAGACTCTTATTCTCTGCTAGAAAAACAAGTGGGAACAATTTTCCACAATTTGGCAAACAGCCATTAATTATACTGAACACCAGGAAATATAAGATATTTCTGAAATATAGCATATTTCTGAAATATGTGGCTTTTAAAATGGTAAATAAAGGGAAAAAAATTAAAAACTTGAAGATTTGGAACTTAATGAAGTAGGTGGGAAATGCTTTGTGCCCAGGCTAGACTCAACAGCAGAGAATGTTGGAGTCTCTGCTGACTTACAGACTTGCAGGAGAGAATATTAAAAGATTTTTTGACATGTTAATTTCTGGAAAGGTGACTATTAGAGGATTTTATACCTGTATCATTAAGCACTCTCCACTTAGTAATCTTTCTATTATAAACAAATACAAAAGCGATTCCTTCATCAGCTACTAACCTGTCTTGAACAGTGAACTGTGAATTGATATTATTCTATAGAGTATCAAACTCCACAGATATTGCTCATAGTATAAAAATTATTTTTCCTTNAATTATATATAGGACTAGTAATCTTAGAAACTGCCTTGGAAAGTAGCATTTAGGTTTAATGACACTTTAATATATTTCCAAAGATCAAGAAAATGAGAAAGACTGCTAAGTAAGCAGGATAAATGTAGGCTTTTTAGTGAGGTATTCCAAATAGGTCTTCTTGTAAGCCTGCAAATTAAGGTAATCACTTATCTATGAAGGTAAACATTATCCTAAATACTTGTAACATTAGGCACAAAAAAACTTTCTAAGCACTCTAAGAAAAAAAAAAAAGCAAACCAAGTAGGAATTCTTAAAATACACTTACAAAACATTCCACACATTTCAAGGATTATAAGTGGAATTTCTTTACTACAGATAGAGAAAAAATCTACAGCTGAATCACAAAAGATATGCCTTTCCCACTTAAAGGACATGGATACATTCATAAGTAATGTTTCCTTTAAATCATCAATTTAAATCTTGCTTTTCATTTTTATGGCCTTTGATTGTAAGTGTCTTTGTCATTATTTTATAGTCATATTGATAATGATGTCAGTTTTATATTACCTTCATATAATGATCCAGGAAACATTGAGACTAGTGGCTAACTCCAGTATGTGGCATGAATATTATCACCTATTGCATTTTAATGAGGATTTCTAACTTTCTATTTCTATTCAGACAACTTTGAGAAAGGCAAATGGTTATGAGAATCCTTGTAGTCCTCTCATTAGCATCAGAGATAACAGTGTGTTTCAGATTTGATTGTGGGACATGGGAGAGTCTTTGTGGCTGCATATCTTCTTTTCTTAATCAGATTGGGGGTACTCTTGTCTGTATTTTTAAAGTGTTGAAATATGACAAGATCTCATAGGGAAAGGTTTTTATCTTCTAACCACCATATCCACCCCAGATGCAATTAATCACTGTAGTGACAATTAATTTGAACAGATATTTCTTTAAAAAATGTCAAGCCAGATTTTGAAAATTATCTTGACAGCCAACTTAAATTCTAAGTATTTAGAAATGATGGAGCTACCCATTAGCCACCCATTTACTTTATTAGTTATGTAAACATTTTTTCAAGTATTTTATTAAAAAATATTTATTTTCTAGCAGAGGAGCAAATCAGAAAAAACAAACAAGGAGAAACTGTCAGAAAGAAATGATGTGACTCTCACAAGTGCAAATGAATGACCAAATCAGGATCTACACAAATATATTTGTCTCTCAAAAAAACTGCTCTGTGATTTGTTTAATGGTCTCCTTGTTAACCAATATGCAGTACCTTCATAGAGCAATAATTTTGTCCCAGTTTGTAGTTGTAACTTTATACTGGAATAGCGGAAAGGCCAGGAGATTGGAACCAGGAGTAGGCAGCCCGATTACATCCTGCTCAATGTTATTAGCTGTACAGTTATTTGTTCCAATTAAGCCTAGGCTTTTGAGACATTTAAATTACGATCCCGGTGTCCCAAAGCTGTTTCTGTGTTCAGCGGAGAGATGCAAACCCTTTCCATGGCAATATAGACTGAATTTCTGGGAGGTCATTAAAACCAGCTCTTGCCTACACTACCTTCTCAAGGTGCCCATTTCTGTTTCTGTTCCCTGAGCATGGATGGACCTGGGAAGATGTTCAATTAGCACCTGGAGCTGAAAGACTCAATCCTGTGCTCAGTGTCCACAGCACCTGGGACTCTGCAGATGGGACAGAGACAGGACAGGGAGCTGAAGTCTCCTACAGTGCTTAGGGAGAGGACCCTCTTTCCACTTTACTCAGTTCACTGAGGAAACTACACAAAATGCTAACATAGTATAATGCTGACATGTTATGTCTTCATCTAGGGAAGAAAATCTTCCCACTTCATTGATTTCCAGTAGATTTTCCTATCTTAGTGATTTCCAGACTTCTTGAAGAACAATGATCCTTGTTCTTGGAATGGAAATTGTACCTTCCTTTTCACCCAAGAAATTATTATGACAATAAACAATAATTGCCAGATTGTCTTTGATTTTAATAATCTTGTGGTTTAGAAACACAATAAATTCAAATATATATTCTTCTCAAATGAAGATACATCTGCTGCTTCTTAGCTTTCAGGTCTGCTACAAGAGGTCATTTAAGCTTGGGTTTTTAGAAAACCCATCTGCAAACACATCAACTATCAAGAATCTAGGGGTAAATTTTTGACAAGTTGTAATGATTTTATAAGAAAAAGAGTGAATTTTAAAAGGTTTTGCAATCTGACCTTTCATTTTGTAATGTTAGTATGATGTAACAGGAAAATACTGTTTGGACTGATCAGCTTCCGGCCTGAAGAATTTTGATGCATTTCTATCTTAAAATTTCAGCAATTGTAATGGAAATTAGTACAATTATTTGGAAGATGGATAAAAATGATGAAGTAACAGAAAAGACCAAGTTTATTTTGAAAGGGAAGTGATAATAGATTCAGCAAGTTCTGACACTTCATTCTACGAGGAATGGACACACTGGCCTGATTCTCTGAGCACAGGAAGATTTGAACAGGCAGTAATTCCCACGTTTATGTTCCTTTGCCTCTCTTCAAAAGGTCACTGCTTTTCTTGGTTTCGAAAGTGGTACCTAAAGTATAGGTCCTTGTTGGACTTGTGATCTTAATTTAGTCTTTGAAACTTTACTGGAAGTCCAGAAAATGAAAAGATTCTTAAAATATTTATGTCAATATTAAGTGTAATGCACCTAATTTGTCATTGTAAATGTATGTGAAGTGTCACAGTCTGACCTGTCACCATTTTATATTATATTTAAAGATATGACTTTGATTGAAGCTCAGGTAAGAGACTGTTCAGTACAGAATAAATTACATTTCAGGGAAAAATAACTTCTTGTATAATACAAGAGTCAGGAAATGTGAATTTGCAATTCACAATTAGAAATTTGCAATTGTTGCATTATTATTGCATTTATTTGCAATAAATTTAATTTTAAATCTCTTAGTTGTCAATAGAAGGAAAGAGACATCTAATACCACCAAAGTATTTTTAAATCTTTGAACAGTACTAACTATTGCTTGAATCTTTGTTAACGTTGACTTGTTCAAATCAAAAGATGTGGCTTTTATCACCACACAAGGGAACTTTTCTGTCTATCTTTATACACATTATGGCAAGCCAAACGTGTCCCCATGTAATTATTAGTTATGCAAATAGGTACTAACTTGATCCAAGGAGCAAACCTTTCCAATGTTTGCACAATAAATAAACATCTGGTCTCTAAACTGGCTGAAGTCAGTTGAAAAACATCTCCTTTTAACTATTTATCATTTTCTCTCAAACCCCTTGCAAATGTTGGTTCATTACCCTCACAAAACGCTCAGCTGAGCCAACAGCTGCTGCAAGCTGAAGTGTGTGTATACCTTAAAGGCAATTCTCTGCTGGTGGCACTGAACAAGAGTATTTTTCAAATGGCTAAAGGGAGTAGGGAAGATTGCAGCACTGGTGGGCAGAGAAGACCAGAGACCTCTGGTCTTTAGCAGAATTATTAGCAGAAGCACAGACGCCCTTGGCTCTTTGCGGGCTGCGACAAGCTGCTGAAACTTGGCACTGAGGACTTGGCACCGCAGGCTTGGCGCTCCATGTCTGCTGTCAAGGATGAAAGGTGCAGGCATATGGTAAGCACTCAAAGAGCTGATGCTAAAGGGTATGGGAAGTAACTCTGCAGAATTGGTAGCAGATGTTCCCTCAGGATTCATTCATGTGTATTGAGGTCCTGTGGGAAGGCCCACAGCTTTAATGACAGCTACTACCATTTGAGGTATGCAGGTTCCATAAACTCTGCCTCACCTGTAGAGCTCTCTGTGTAATCCAGCCATTTCCTACTCATGTCAAGATAGTCTTGGCCTTTTTGTTTAATTAGACAGCCACAGAAAAGGTCATGAAGCTCATCTAATTCTCTAACCATCTAAAATTACGTGTCTCTTAATAAAAGATTTGGGTTATATAGTTAAAATTGTCCATTTATTTTTTTTTTTTTTATTTCTCTAAAAGATCAAATAAGGGACAAGGACCTGTAGAAAGAGATAAGTGCAATAGAAAGATCGTTCTAGAAGGAAAATCTGTTCAATATTTCATGGATGCTTCTCTTTTTTGGTATTTTATGCCTTTTGTGCTTTATTCTCCCTTGTGATTCTCTCCTTTGAAGTTCTGAGTTAAATCAACAAGTGCAGCAATCAGAGTGATGCATTCCTATTTCAGTCACAACTTTGGCTTTCATTAATTATGATTTGGTTGAGATTCCTTAGGTCTTGCTTTGTGAAGCCAGCTTTTTTGCCCCAGTGTGAACAGCTGTGAAGTGTAAGGGGTGATTACAACTGAGAACTCATTGAAAAATAGTCACAGTCTCTGAGATGCACAGTAGTTTGCATATTTTTTCAGAGAAGGTTTTCTATTCTCCCAGTAAAAGTCATTGTTTGCAGGGTTTTACTTTAAGAAATTTTCACTATTCATGGAAATTAACAGACTAAAACCTAGAACTACACTGATGTCAGTTCATTAAAACCTCAAAACTACATTTCTTATTTTTTTCTGCTCCTAGATATTTTCAGTAATTTACCATTTTGTATGGCTAGATACCTGAAGAGAATTGTTGTTTACTATTTGTATCACCAATTTTTGGGTTACGTTTTCTTTTGGTGGTTATTGAAATCCATTTCCATTTATTTCTTCCATTCAAACAGTCTACTACAAGCTCCTCTCTCTGTTAGTGACACACACCTTGCAGCCAGAGGGCCCCCTGTACATAAGTTAGGCACCAAGGATTTCTCTAATTTCCCCTCCCTTTTCATTCCCCATCTGTATGCTGCATTACTGTGATTCCCCACCATGGAAACAGCTTGTTGTCTGCACCAGACCTAGCACAGAATTTCCATAGCATTTGAATATGAACTTTGAGCTGTTGAAACACAGCCTGTTGAAAACTGACTTAATAAGAGCCAGGACTTTCCATCCCTGAATTTTCCATGAATTTTCACTATGTTGCTTGTGTGCACTGGGTAGAGGACTTGGCTTGTTAGTCTGTGCACAGAGGAATTCAAATGGTGCATTTGTTACCCTGCAGCTCGCCCTGGTCTTTGTAGCAGCAGTGAGAAGGTTTTTACCCAGGGATGGACCACACAGGATTTATAACAAAATTTCCTGTTACATAACACTGTTTCATCTTTCAGGAGGAATCCAAAGACTAAATTAAACTCCATTTTAAATGCTTATTAATAAACCACACCTTTGTGAATGATTTACTCATGGGCCAGTACTTTATAGCTCTGCAGTTTAGGATTATTCCAGAAGGAAACTGAAAGGAGTGCAGTAGTCTGATTTATACAATGAGAAGTAGGGAAAGAAAGGAAGTTCAGTAATTAGTCTTGTATAAACTCTCTGCAGTATAGATAATGAATTAATATTTCTAATATTTTTTCATCTGGTTACTTTCCTGACACTGTTTTGGTCTTTGTAGGTATAATTAATTCCTCTGAGATCAGTTAGGCATCTCTGGGACCCTACAAACATTAAAGAATGCATCCATTAAACATACCTTGAACTTTTGAGGTGGGTGTTATGGCACAAAGCAAAGACAACTGATACAGACTTGGGAAATCTGTGGCAGAGATGAAAACAAAAGGAGTATCTCAAACTTTTTAAGTTTTTCTCTACTTTGCAGCATGGGGTACCATTTTTAATGATAAGAAACTTAAGCAAATCTTTTTAAACAGCATAAATATCATTAGTATTTTCATCAAAAGTTTTCATAGGGTCCTGTTTAATGAGCGTTTAATTTAGTGTGGCCGCCCATTATGCACTGCATAGTCTGGGGGGTCATTATATCATGTATGTACTACAGGCTGCCACAGCCCACAGTACATACCTCTGCAGGTGTGGGCAGCATTCCAAAAAGCACCAGAGATCATCCCAGGAATGGTGTCAGCCAGAGCCTGGGCAACATGAAGTGGTCTATTCCTCTCTGTGAAGTCAAGAAGGATGAAAATGTGTCTTCAAGAGGTCATTAGGGATTCCTTACGTGCAATACAAAGTTAGCACAGACAGATCTGTATTACTTCCTTCACAGTGGAAGAAAAATGCCTAAAAAAAAAAAGATTAAGGAAGTGTGGTTGAGCAGCTCTTTGTGATCTCCAAGTCTGACAGGTGAGATTCTGGCAGAGAGACCTTTTCTGTTCCACCTTAATTACCTCCACTGAGGAGTTTAACTTTCATGTCTTCATTTGTCATACAATGGTTTCAACATATTGCAGTTACAGTGACTGACAGTGATAAAAAAAAAAAAAAAGCAGAACCTCAAATATAATTACCTCAACAGCTGTGCAGTGCACTTGAAAATCATTATTCTTTATATTAGGTAAACAGAAAACAGGATTTCAAATTTCTTATAAAAAAGATTTTGCTGTCTTGAAGTTGAAATAATTTAGGAAGTACAAACTCAGCAAATATATTGCTGACTTATTGATATAATCACAATTTGGATATACAATTCACTTGTTATAAATAACATCTACATCAGGATGTCTTTTGTACCTACTTACTCCTGAAGGCACTGGTATTCTCAGCTGATACATTTCTGGAAATAAATTTTCCTTTTTGTCTGACCTTGACTCAAATAAAGGAGAAGATATATAGTTAGATTCCAGGTGCCTTTTAGTCTTGAATATTGTTTGATAAGGTTGGTTTAAGAAAAGAAAAATAGTAAAGACTTATTCTGCTTTCCTATTATAAATCCTTGGTGCAAACATAGAAGGAAAGAAAAAGAGTGCATTTCTAATTTGCTGGTATTCTGTGAAGCTAATGAAGGCTGATCTCTTATGGATTTGTGTTCTTTATGACCCAAACCTTCCTCCAGCGGTAACCATGGCAGGACACAGGCAAGAATTGGAAAAGATTTAACATGTGCTGCTGATAATCCTGAGTACACACGCTCTTTGTTGCCACGCTGGCAGGCCAGCCATCTGTCTGAGTGCAATATATAGTTCTGTCTGATCTAGGAGCCTTATCTGTCTGAATTTGATCTGTCATTCCCACAATGGGACTGCCAATTCAGATCTCTTTCCGAGAGGCAGATGACTGTTTTCACAAAACTTGCAGGAATTTAATTTTTTTTTAGACTTTCTGCTTTCAAATTTGTTTGAAATGTTCAAAGGTGATTAGGAAGAGAACACAGGGAGAGAAATTAACAGATGGATAGGGAGGCAGCCAATTCAAATGCAC
>WAAG01088593.1:3197-14595 GCA_013390105.1 Tichodroma muraria | reverse complement strand
AGTATTCTGTACAGAGTTTTCTAGAGAGAGAATTAAGACTGAGGGCTTATCAAGAGAAACCCAATTGTTGCCTCTTGGTTTGGTCAGATACCTGCTCTGTTCTTAAACAAACGAAGACTAATTAAACAGCTTTCAGGCTTTAACAAAAAGAAACAGTTGAGGAGTTCAGACATATATGAAAGTCATGTTTTACTGCAATACAGTTCTCTGAAAGGTAAAAAAACATACAACAATAACAAAACTGAAACAACAAAGCTAACTTTGTTTTCACTCAACTTGTAACACATGGAGGTTAGTGGATATCTTTTACTCTTTACTATGTGTTTCTACTTCATTATACCAAAGAAAAGATTTTTCTAAGTGGGATTCTTGCTCTTCTGTGAAGGTATTTACCGTAAGGATGGTGAGGCACTGGAGCAGGTTGCCCAGAGAACTGGATACCCCAGCCCTGGAAGTGTTCAAAGCCAGGTTGGATGGGGCATTGAGTAATCTGGTCTGGTTTCCTGCTATGGGCAGGAGTGCCCTACCCATGGCAAGGCAGTTGGAACTAGGTGATCTTTAAGTTCCCTTCCACCTCATTCTAGGACTCTATTTAAATGTCAGAAGTAGGCATAGCTAAAGTAACTCCAGGTCTGAAAAGAGAAGAGCAGTGCCCTTTTCTTTTAAAGACCTTAAAGGTGTACTAGTAAGTTTAAATGCTGTATGTTGTAGGGATAGTAACCGTAGCACTTCAGGAATTCAGGTTGAAGGTCCCTTTTGTCCCTGGCTTTTATTCATATTTTTAATAAGATCAGACATTAAAATCTTTGGCTAGATTTGGAAAATAAAGGGATGGCTAGTGGATGGGCCCATTTTGTTTAAATGAAAATAGTTACTTTTGATCTTATGGGCTGAAATCCTTATCTATGCTAGGACTTATTGTGAACCCCAGCCCACTTGTTTGTGGGGTGGTGTGAGAAACAGGAAAGCCCTTGGCTCTGTAAGCACTGCTCAGCAGTAACTAAAACACTATCACATGCTGTTTCCAGCACAAATCAATAACCACTGTGAAGAAACTTACCGCTATTCCATCCAAAACCAGTATAGCTGCTCTTTCTGATATGTGCAAGATGATATTCACCAAGGGAAGGAATATCAGAAAATTGCACGTAGGATGCCCAAATCAAACCAGTCACAGCCTCTGACTTCTAAGATGCTTTAAATTGTGAAAATTGAGAAGCCCATAATCATAAAGAATGCTCTGGAAAATATAAAATCTGACACGCTGTGTTTAAAGTGTTCATGTGTTGGACTGAAAGCAATAAAACCATTAGAAAGCCTAAACGATTCTCAGACAATGTACTGCTGTGAGGAGCAGCAGTCTAGCAGTCAGGGCAGTTTGCTAAGCATTGTGCTAAACTGCATTCAAGCAGCAGCCTTTGGGAAATCTCTTCCTGTCCATTGTTACACCAGCTGAAGTTATCCATCCCTTGTGCATCTGCAGCATGTTTTCTGGTGCGGGAGGTGCATGGAAGATGAGCCGAGCAGGTTACCACAGTTTATGCCTTAGAGTCTGTGGGACCTGGGGAGAAACAGGAGCCACTGAGAAACTACAACCAGAATTCACTTCTTTCCATCAGTAGTTCCTACAGCCCCTTCAACCTGAAGTTTAGGGAAAATGTACGTGGTATTGCAGCCCGTGTTTTCAAGACTGGCTCTCTGTCTGTCTTGTACTGTTGAGCTCTCCAGGATATAGTTCATGTACTTGTCCTCTCCTCGTTGCAGCTTGCTCATTCCCAAGCTCAGTAGTTTTACAGCAGATTGGCTTTCCTGTTGGTCTCTGATTCTTTGGCTTTACTCACAAATACTGAAATTTTTAAGCCCATGAACTAGGTATTATTTTACTAGTAGGACAGGTAAACTACCTTTGTCTCACCTGCTTTCTCACATTCCTAGCTGCCTGATGCTTTCCTTCCCTTGGTGTAGCAGTGTCGGTGTGAAACTGGCAGGATCTACTCTGGGCGGCCTATGGCTGAGATGGCTGTGGCTATGTCCATTGTCTGGTGGAGAAATAGAAAGGGAGACCAGGAAGAGTTTCTCTGAGTCCCAAAGGGGAGCAGAGCTGCCTGGAAGAAATGGAAACCTGTGTTCCTTCCTGCCTGTCCCTGGAGTGGGAATGCAACACAGCTGCTTGAGGCAGGTTTATGGAAAGGCTGATGGTGCCTATAGGAAAGCTTCTTTGTAACCTTTTGGAAAAGGACTTGAGGAAGCTGCAAGAGGATTCTTCTAGCAAAAGCATTATCCCTTTACAAGCATTAGATTGTATGAAACCATCTGGATGGCACCAGGTCACTTTTTCCAACAGTTAAATAGACCTTAATTGTTGCTATGCCTGAAACCAGGGGACATGCTGAACTTGTGTACAAGATGAGAGTGAAACTCGCTGTTCTAAGGACTGCAGAAGGACAAGACCCAGATGATTGTGGAAGGGAAAAAAGATTGGAGAAGTGATACAAGGGTAATATAGCAAAAGGAGACAGATCAAAGGTGCCTATAGAAAGGGTCAGGTGTGGGTTGTGCTCTCTGCAGACTGTCCAATGCACTGTTTGTCAGAGAGCAAACCAAAACATTCCTCAACACTTGCCTATAATCAAGAATGGGTTCAGTAGTCCCATATATATTAACAAATATACTATGTTCTATTGATTATTCTTTGCAGGTAAGGGAGAGAAGGGCAATGGGGCCAAGGGCTCAGCATAACTTCATCTTACTGCAATATAATTCTGGAAAAAGAAATAAGGAAAGACTGATTCTTTTTCATTATCCAGCTTTCTGTACTCATCACAAAGTAATTGCCAAGTGCTTCTGGTGTGGTAAACAAAGAGGGACTTAAGGTGAGTGACAGCTGCTGAAGCTGTACTTCTTTTGGGACTAATGACATTTAGATGTTGCATGGTGATGAGGTGGAACAGACCTCAATAATGCCATTGACACTCAAATAACCCAAACAGCCTTTTACGTGGTGCTTTCTGTAGACCATGGGGACAAACACTGACTAATTGGTTTCTGGGAAAAAGGGCTTACCATTTTTGGTAAACCATTTTCTGTTAGAGATTAGAAAGGCATATTTGATTCATTATTAGGCCTTCATCAAGACTAACTATAATGATAACTGAAGAATTTATGGAGAGTAGTGTGGGGATCCCTTCCCATCTCTGAGGAGAAGTGAAATGTAAAATGTGTCAGAAGATAGCATAGCAGTATCTATTTCCTTAGAAGTGACAGGTTTTCTCACTGTTGTCACCTTCCACACCTTCACCCCCAATGTCACTCCAGATATATTAAGAGATGGGATAATGATTGGCATTTGGCACACAAGTTTTTCCTTAGGTTGCACTTTGAGCTGCAGAGTTTGTAGGGGAGTTTGATGCACTGCATGGCTCATGAAGGAAGAGTGAAGAGAAATGAGACTGCTATAGAACTGATAGACTTTGTATATTGAGAGGGGGAAAAAATCAGTACCAATTATCTTTCAAAATACTGTCTTTTTAATGCGTTCTGCTGGTACAGCCAGATGGCTTTCAATTCTTGACCTACAGTGTATAATAGAAATAAAAGCTGGTGCCTGTTGAGATTTTGCTTTCTGTCTCTACCAGGTAACCACTGTTGTAAGATGCAGAAAGGAGGAAAATAGTGGTAAGATCACTTCTTCAAAATAGCTATGGGTGATGGGGGTGGGGGCAGAAGACAAAAGGAGGCAATTTCTAGTGGCTAAAATACTGTTTTCACAAGAATATTTCAGCTGCTCTGTCTTGTTTCTGGTTTTAAGCAACCCGCATATTCCTTAGTAAAAATAAGCTCGAGCCCTTAAGGTGTACTCATACAAAGAGCTGCTGGCAGGTGTGTGTGTTTTGGCTCTCTCAAACTTGTGAAGTGTTTGCAAAAGTAATCGCAGATGTCCTGCGGACCGAAAGTGCCGCCCGGCTCTGGTGCAGGGTGCAAAGCGTGCGTGTCCTCATCAAGCATCTTGAAGTCCTGCCTTCAATGCGGCGGCGTTTGCCCAGTCCTGCTCTGCTGGGCCGTGCCTGTTTGCCCCGCTCAGCCCCTGCAGCTGCTGTGGGTCCAGCCTCTCCTTTCACAACCTTCTCTCTGTCCAACACGCCGCCTCTGCTGCTGCCTGCTCCGTTCGCCTTCAGGCTCGGCAGCGTTTGAGCTGCGATGGTTCGTGTCAGAGCCTTCTCTCTCGACCGGGGCTGCGGCTGGGGACCATGGCGATGCCACCTAGGCCATAGTGCCCGGCTCCGCCCCACCCTCCCCACATCCTGCTTTCTTAGGCTTCACCTACAGTGGCTTAAAAATTACAGGGACGGTGGTGTTGTTTTTGTCGGGTTTTGCGTCTGTTTTCCATTTCACTGCCCCTCCTCGACACACAGGCTGCGGCACCGCCCGCGGGGACAGAGCCGGTATCGGGGCGGGGCGGNCCGCCCGCAGGGCCGCGCTGCCCGCGCCGCTCGGGCTTCAGCGAGGCGGCGGCTGAAGGTGCTTCCTGCCCGTCCAGGGGCTGCCTTGTGCCTCTCCCCGGGGATGCTGAGGCTGCCTTGTGCCTCTCCCCGGGGATGCCCACCCCGCGGCACCCTAAAAAGTACCTCTGAAGCAATAAAACAGAGCCGTGCGGTTCGCGTTGCCGGCAGCGGTGCTTCCTGCTCGCTGCCCCCGTCCCTGGCTGGTGGGTGCGTGTCCGGTCCCGTGTTCCCCGGCCGGGAGCGCCGCGGGGCTGCGGCGCTGCCCCCGAGGTGTCAGCGCGCTGGGGACCAGGGCGGAATCTGCGAAAAACAGCAGCGAATCTGATTTTCCGTGCTGGCGGCCACGCGGGCATCAAACCTGGAGCCCCTGTGCCCCGGTGACGTGGTTTGGGCATCGCCTGAGGTAGTGGCTCCTCTGTGCCTTTGCGATTTGCGTGACAGAATTCGGAGAGGTGGCACTCATGCCTGCTTTTGTAACGCTGCTGGCTTAGAGAGCTGTGGGGATTGAGAGCTGACGGTAATTGACAACTTGTAAAAAAACCAAAGCAACAATCCTGTAATGGAGCGTGAGGCATAATTTAATGACGTATTCATAAAAATGTCATTAAATCGGTTTTTGTTTTTAACGTTGTGTAAAATGGGGCTTGTGGTAACATGGAACAAAGGTGAGAGAAATAATACTTAGCAATAAATAGCAGAAAATTCAAAGGCACGCATTAAAGTTTAAAAGAATAAAATACTTCAACAAAACCCTTGGGTCGTTGTAGAAACTAAAATGGTTTTACAGGTAAAAAGTCGTAACTGCCATTTTATTTTGTGCCACTGCAAAGCAAACCACCAAGGTATGAATTTTACTTAAAAATATTTGTGTGTGTTTCTGTAGATATATTTATTTCTTAATGTATTGTTTCCAAGGTTATCTGGCCCTTTGTATGGATGGCTTCAGAGAACATTTCAGGAGTATGGTAAGGCCTAAGGCTTTTTAGTGTACTTACAGGCTTCCCTTGTACAAAATATGAATGGGATCAATTTTCGTCAATTGTGATGAAACTGGCAGTATATTAAGCCTGTAGCATAAAGAAAGCTCTAAATCTGTACATTTAAATGTTTTAGGGCACGTGACATCTACAGAATATGGAAAATTTTGAATAAAGATACATGGAACAGCATTTGTGGTCTTTTTAGGCATCTGAAATTACAGTCTATTAATTTTCAGTGTCTTGTGCTTTTTGGTGATGTGGAAAGAATTCTTAGCAACAGAACTGAAAATTCTGGTTTTGTCTAATGTATTTGTTTTTCTTCCTCAAATGGGCGTATATGCCCTTAAATTAGCATTTTCATGTGCTTAGGTATATTTATTATCAATTTATGACCAAGCTGCTGTTGTATGCAAATTTCATATTAGTGCAGAACTATTCTGACAAAGCTGCATTTTTGTGGCATTTTGATACTTTCACTTTAATGGATGTCTTGCTCTTTCAATGCTAGTTCATTGGTCAGAAATACAATCTCTGTAATTCTCAGCAAAGCATTTGAAGTTATAATCCCTATAATCCTTGTAAAGCAATTTGATGTGTGGTCTATTTTGAGGCTGTCCTGGTTATATCAGTAACGTATTTCAGTTTTCTAGCCTGTGTTCTTTTGATAAATAATTTTTTTATTTTGATATTTAATGTATCAGGTTTCATTTAAATTTACGCAGCATTTTTCATATAGTCTTAAAACTGTAGGCACCATGTATTTATATTATCTTAATTGTATACATTTTCTGTTATACTATTTATAGAAAGTTATACAAAGTTTATATAATTGCTTGATTATGTTGCTGCACTTGGGGCATGGTTGTATGAGTAATGCTGCTTTGAGAATATTGAGTTTGGAGAGATTGGTGTCTTTTGACTGTCTCTCCTTGCCATCTGTTTTCTCTTTCCAAGTATAGAGCTTCTGCAAGAACACTACCCTTTTTGCTTGCAAAAAGACTGCATCAAAATTCAGATGTCCTTCAGAAAATTCTGTCCTTCTCACAAAGAAAGGAAGGTTTAAGAGTCATTCTGAGCAAGCATTGAGACTTTATCAGTGGTGTTAAGTCTGTGATTTTATAGCAGATCAGCCATCAAACAACCTTAAAGGAACAATATTGTATGAAAGTTAAAGTTTATGAAAGGCAGTACTATTATTAGATTTAAAGAATTAGAAACACTGAATCCCAAACACATTGTATTCTTTCCAGAAATTGATTTTTTTTTGTTTTTAGGGCTGCATATGAGTACCTAAGATAAAAGGAATGATAAAAAAAGAAAAACAGGGAAGATGTAATGTTATAGGTGATGCATGAAGTTAGATTTTAGTGCTTTCAACTCTCTTAAGTATCTCCTCTTTAATGCTACAGTTGATTTATTTTTCCCCTCTTCCCAAGCAGAAAACCGGAGGAAGTTTTACCTTGCTTATCCAAATTTGTTTCAGACATCAGTGTTTAATAACAACTCATTGGAATGTGTAAACAGGTAAATGAGAGATGTCTAAATCCACCAGTTTCTGCTATGAAAGTAAATGGGCGATGTCTAAACTCACAAGTTTCTGTTTTGGTCTGGTAATGTCTGGGTGGTGGTGGTGTGGCCTGACAGATGAATAGGGTGGTGGTTATTTGTTTTGGTCTTTTTGATTGCCAGAACGAAATCTGGCACTCTTCTTTTGCCTTTTTTTTGTGTCAACTACCGGTGAGATCAGCTTGATGATTAGGGTTTGCTTTGGCACATCCAAGAGAATTATGTAACATGACAGATAAAGCTGTTCAGACTAGTTCCACAAAGAGAATCTGTTGATTGTTCTGTTGTACTAGTTATTGCCCCACCATTTGTAAGCTTTCAGTGTAAAACTTGACTTTAGTTCTAGTAACATTTTGGAACTTACTGTACTTTTTGTAAATGCACTTGCAGGAATGAAGTGGGCATCAACTGAATTCTCTCGTGCTTTGCTGAGACGAAATGACATTCCTGTTTGTGGTGAATGGAGGTCATGGCCGTGTCTAACATGGGAGGGAAAGACACGAATGGACCATGTGGCGTGACTCGTTCAGACTGCAGCTCTTCTGCCTGCTTATGGCAGTGCTGGCTGTTGTGGTGCTGGTCCATAATTTTTTTCAGCTGGAGGTAAGTGGACCCTGTTTCTTCTCCCTGTTTCATCTTTTTTAGATGGCTTGAGCAACATTATTGACTTTCGAGTGTAAGGTTAGAATTGTCTGACTGACAGCATTTGGCTATAAATTGGAATCACAGAAAATTCATAGTTGAAGGCATGTCTGGAGGTCTTTAATCCAACACCCTCCTCAAAAGGCTGGCATCAGAGTTAGCTTGGATTCCAGCCAGGTATTTTGACTTTTGACAGTATTCAAGGACACTCATATTTCACAACATACCTAGGCAGCCTGTTGCAATGCTGCATCCCTCTTAGAGGGAAGAATGTTTGCCTTACGTGCAACAGGAAGTTGCCTCTTATCCTGTTAGAGTGTACTTTAACTCCAGTTCCTCTGTGACTTCCTTGTAGGTGGGGAAAGACTGCAGTTAGATCCCTTTTTGGTCTTCTCCACATTCAAAGAAAGATGCTTTGGTTCCCTTAGTATCATTCCAGTTTCCTAATCATCTCAGGGATGCTTAGCTTGTCTTGCCAGCTTTACTCTGGCATGGGTTATCTGAAAACCAGACACAGTGTTCTAGGTATGACTTCACCATGGTCAAGTTGAGGAGAACTATAACTTTGCTCAGCTGGTTAGGAGCTTGTTAATTCCTTGCTGCAATGCTGTGCTGCTGACACATGTGAGTTTGCTGTCTCTTGGAATCCCTAGGTGTTTTTCTGCAGAGCTGTTGCTAGCTTGTGCATCTCCGGCCTGTATTGATGCAATTTTTACTTGCCTTTCCCTTTTTCCCTCTGCTCTGTCTGTCTTGCGTATTTCTTCATTTTACCTATCACTTCAGTGCAGAGGTACTTTCAAACTGCTTAGTCAGTAAGCCCAGATTAAAGTCAGGGCGGACGAGGATCTGTCTGAGGCTGATCCCTGGAGGCTGCCCCTGCCCGCTGGCTGCCTGCCGGGCCGGGCTTCCAGCGATGCATTTGGTGGCTGGGCACTGTAGCGCTCAGCCTAGCACCTCGTTAAATTATCGCTGGCCTTTGTGCATGTCAGCCAGTCAGTAATTGCTTTATGCTTTTAAGTTGCGTATGTGCTGCTTGCAGGATCTTCCTTCCTCCTGGCTAGCGATGCCCAAATGAAATGATCCAAAAGAGGGGCTGTAAAACCCCCTCACCCCACACAAAATGCAGTTGAATTGGAAGGGGATCATGTAAGGGTAAGGAAGATGTTTGAGAAGTC
Source organism: Tichodroma muraria (assembly GCA_013390105.1). NCBI lineage: Eukaryota > Metazoa > Chordata > Aves > Passeriformes > Sittidae > Tichodroma > Tichodroma muraria. The sequence goes on along the minus strand of WAAG01088593.1, from coordinate 5,730 downwards.
TAAAATCACAAGCAGCTCAGGATCAGTAACTGAAGAATGAGCGTTTGTTACATATTCCAGTACTAGCGGACACATTAAATAAAAACTGCAGGTACTGATTTAAGGAAGCAGGGATATTTTTTATGGACTGCAGCAAAGCTTCAGAAGCCCTTGCAGTAAGTCTTTGTAGTTACTAAATGGATATATTCAAAAAATCTGGATGAATGCACAGAAGAAAAATCCATTAGGGAATATGAGATCTTAAAGAGGTTTACCCTAGTGTTTAAGAAATCCAAACCACAAAATGCTAGAAAGTGTGTTAAGTCTACAGAAGGAAATGGCACAATATGTTTGGTCTGTTTTCTTTTCCCACATACCTGCTGTTGGAAACTATTGGCAATCAAAATACTGTGTTTGATGGATTTTTGGTTAAAGTTAGCATGATCCATTTTGTTCATAGGAGGTAGCTTTTGTTTTCTCTTCTGTGGTTTTATCTTGTTTTGAGTTTTGACCTAGGATGTTGCCTGAGCGGTGTTGGTATTTAGAATCTTAAGCTGTTTTCTATTTTAAAATTACATTTCTTAGAGGAAGGGGCTCTGGCAGTGCTTCGAGAGTGAAATGGAAAGTGCAGGTTGGGTGTTCGCCCTGCGCCTTTTTCGCCACTGTCCATGATTAGTGTCTTTGTGGCTTTGGTGCCCTTAACATATCTGCTATTCTAAACTGAGTTAAGTATTGTGTTGCTGGTAAATCTTTGCACTATGACATGCAACTCTAACCCCTTCTGTTGTCATGACTTTTCTGAGTGGACCTGCTCCTGTATTTGTCCTGGCTCAGTTTTCTCAGCAGCCTAATAAAGGCATTTATGCTGATTCTTTTCAGTCAGAGATCAAAGCCAAAAAAAATCTTATAAAGCTTTCACAGAATATCTGTAACCAAATTTATTTGGGCTCTGGAAGGAGAGCTTATTGTTGGTTACTGTTGAGAATGTGTTTGTAAATGCATCAGACATACTTCTCATCCCCAAATCATCCAACCTAGCTGACTAAAGCTCAAGATTTAAGGCAATTGTCAGCTAGTCTCCCTTCTTTTTTGCTTCAGGGTTTTATAATTTTTCATGTTGGAATGTTTTCTCTTAAGTTCTTGAACTACTGACACCCTCCCAGTAGTCATACCCATGTCAGAATTTTACTTTCCTTATCTTGTGTTTAAAAAATCCCAAAAAAACAACCAAGTTGTCCACAAAACGTTTGATAGCCAGCTTATTATTTACTTTGCTTTTTTATAATGGAATGACTACTCCCTTGAGGTCATATAGTTGATCATATAGTACCAGAAAAAATGTGGTTTTATTTTATTTTTTTTTCAGTGAATATAGCCAGACAGATAAAACGTACAGTAATTTTTTGTGAAGTATCAGGATGTTGCCCAAACATCATGCTTTCAGGTTGTGTGAGGGTTTGTGTATTTGTACTAGTTGCCTTTAGAGTGACAGGACCACTTTGGGACTGGTTGTGAGCACTATTTTATTTAAAAGCACCTAGAAGAGAGAGTGTATGGGGAGAAGAAAAGTTTCTTGCCAGGACAGTGACAGCGCATGAAATCAGTCAACTGAAACTGAACAAAAGAGGTGTGTAACAAAGTTTTAAATTCCTGCAGCTAGATTGCAGGCGCCTACAAAAGATAACTCTATCTTATTCCAATTATTTCTGGAACATTTGACTGTCAGGTAATGGCTTTTGAGGATTGGCTTTGACACTTGGAGTAGTTTAGCAGCTGCTCAGTGCTGTGAGATGGTAATGATAGAGAGCTGATTTCTTATCTGTCATATACAACAAATAAGGTACCTGGAGTGTAAAATTACTGAAAATAAGATGACTGACCTTTCGGGAATTGATATTTGTTCAGATTCAGATGTTGTCTCCTGGAACTTTTATTTCCCCAGTGTGCCTGTTGCCTGGGAATCTCCTGCGTTGTTTCCTCCTCTAGTGACAGTGGCTTTTGCAGGTTTGCAGCAACTGTTTGAGATGTCCCAGGCCAAGGCAGGAGTTAACAGCTGGTGGAAGACACTGGGCTTTGAGACGGAGTTCCACCTTTTCAGCAGCAGTGGGAATACTCAATGTTTTCATGAGCCATCTACATCATGGTCTTTAACTGAGGACAGGTGTTCATTGCAGATCTTCCCAAGTACTCTGTGACCTTTCTAGAATATCTTTGAGAGCATTATTGCCTGGGTTAATCTATATGTTGTATCTAATTTTTGCTTAGTTGGTGGTGAGAATGCCAAAAGCTGAGGAGATGAGCTGAAGCTTCCATTAGTTCTCGTAAAAATACATCTTCCTTTTTTCCTTTTTATGATGTCTCTAATGCAGGAGCTGCTAGTGGATTCATTTGTGCTTAACTGACATGTAATGTCTTCTGTCCTGCCTGTGTTACTTGGCAGATAGCCATTAAATTACTTTGTGGTCACACTTGGGTTCTGGTTAGCTTCAAAATGCAGTAAATTAAAAAAAAAAAAAGATAGAAAAAAGCCAAAGCGAAAACCCAAACAAACTCC
>WAAG01088591.1:0-34506 GCA_013390105.1 Tichodroma muraria | reverse complement strand
GACATGTCACTTTCAAGATACCGAATTGTTGGAATATCTGTTTCCTTATATTACGTCATCAGAGAACAGTTTGTTACTTTTTTTCTCCTTTTTAACACCTGAATCAATTACAAGGATTTAAAACTTCTCAGGAACCCTTAGATATTTTATAAAGAATGTTAGGATTAAACACATTTGCTTTTAATGTAAAGAATTACAGTTGATGGGTTAGTTGCGTACTTATCTCAGTTGAACCTCTGCTTTACTATGTCATGTAGTGAATAATGTGTATTTTTCTAAAGTAAAGATATGAAGTAATAAGAATGAAATCATAGACTTGCACAGCTTAGTGGAGCTACTGATTACAGCTGATATAAATGTCATAGTTTATTTCTATAGCAGTTTGTCCTTGTGGATCTGCTGTCCTGTGATGTACTTTGGCTTTCATGCATAGATGGGGATTTTTTTCCTCTACAGCTTTATCCTGTGGAGTTCTCTAATTATGTTCTGGGTCTCTCCCTTTCCATTTCTTCTGCCAATGTCTTTGTACTTCAGATCTCTCCTGGAACTCAGCTTAAAGTATTTATAGGAGTATTTCATCTTCTGAACCACTAAGGGCTTGGAGACCACTTGGAAGAGAAATTTAATCCCCCTTTCTGTGCTTTACTGTGCTCAGCACGTTTGCATGACACTGTGGTGAGATAGATTATGTCTGGATAAAGCTGTGGGCGGGTTCTCTTATTTCAAACATGAAGAACTGCAGACAGAGGCCCACCTCATTTCAGCACCTCGGTGTGTTCTGTCAGAAAATATCATGGTCTTCCTGGGTGATGCTTCAGAGTACGGACTGTAAAATAGCTAGGCAGCCAAGCAGGGCTCGGAGTTGGTGCCAGCAGGAAGGAGAGAGGAAATGGGCTGTGTTGTACTGGGAGGGCTCGTAAGGAAACACCACTAAGATGCAGAAACACCTTTTTCTTGCAGGAATTGCTGAAAGTAAACAGCAGCTGGAAGCTTGTTTACCTACATCAGGAGATGACTCTGGTCCACTGTGGATGCAAGCTTTGCTGCAGTGCAACAGGATTTGTCTGGGCTGTTGCCTGGCAAGGAAGTGGAATGAATTATCCTGTGCTGGCTCTGCTTTCTTTTTCTTTTCTTACCTGTTTCTTGCATGCTGACCCAGGATTGTTCTTGCAAAGCAGGCGGAAAACCAAAGTACTGGATATATACTGGAGCAAAGCTCTACAGACCCCTTCACCTCGAGCAGCAGTCCTACATCACACCTCCTACATAACATGAGGGCCATGTGGAGGCTGCCTTGCAGTCCTGTGGTGTTTACCACTGCTTTCCCATTCACACGAGGAAGTTGTGGGAAAGTTGTGGTGCACACCACAAGATCTTGAAAGAGTTCTCCTGTGGTTCGAGTTGTAAATGCCCCACTGAAATATTTTTACAGATGGAGAATTCTTTTGAAATAAATAGAAAAATTTCCCAGGATGAAAATTTTCTTTTAAAGCTTTTGGAGTGCCTCCATTTATTTCAGACTTGTTGGACTGTTGAGGATCCCTTGACAGCTGTGGGTTCTGGAAAGTGTCTCCTTGACTGCTTGCCCAAGACCCCCCTTTTCCCCAGTAGCCATGGACCTCACTCCATCTTGAAAATACTTGTGGGAGTATGGGATCTGGAGTGTGTTTGAAACTGATGAGATAAAGAAAAACAACTGTAAAACTTCATGCTATAAACACTTGCAAGCCTTATATTACATACAGCACAGTGAGCCTTACATATATAAATCCATGAGCTGCTAATTCATTAAGTAGTTAATTACTCTTTAGTTCCTGATTTTTAAAAAGAAAATTAGTTAACACTGGCCATTCATTTAAGTCAAAGAAGAGTGTAATTCTTGCTCTTCAAGTGCATTTTGTTATTGTGATATCAGTATCTCAGCATACAGCTTTATTCTGATTGCTTTTGAGTATATACTCCATGGTTAACGTCCCATGGCTTGTTCTGTGTTTCATATTCACTCTTCTGTTGAGCTTAAGCATGATTAATGTTTTTGTAGGCAGCTTAATAAATTGCTTAAAATAGGAAGTGTCCTTGATTTAGCCGCTGCATTATAAAAAGTAGACTGCTTAAATTTGCCTTTGATTTACAGGCCTTTGCTTCATTGAGTCTGATATTATGACTTCATATGACTTTATGATAGCCAAGTTGATTGTTCTTGATTAATTGGTTTTGGTGGGATATCGTAGTACTTGCTGAGTCCATTGTTCAGAACAGATATAATTATTTTCATGATCCTTTCTGAGCCTCTGCAGTAATAGAGATAAGGTTTAACTAATGAGACATTGATGAACCTTAAGATGTACTGCAGGACTTAATCATTTCCAAGGGCTTGGCTTTGATTCAGGAAGGTGATGGAAAGCAAGCAAGAGATAGGAGTAAAGGGTGAGGAGATATTGTGTAGGGGTCATTGGAACCTACAGACAAACGCTTTGATAGAAGCCTGTTATCTCCAAATGTGACAGGAGCAGGACATTATTGAAGTTAGGTTTTTTTGAGAGGTGATTGCTTAAAAGAGCATTCAAGCTAAGAAGTGAATGAAACTGAGTTTGTAGCCTAAAAACTTCCATGTCATTCTTGCTTCAGATGGTGCAACATTTTCCATCTTTATTCTAGTTAGGTTTAAGACTGTGAATAGATGTCTGTTTTGAAGATATTTCTTCCCAGCAGGTTGTTTACTATCTCTCTGTTGAAGGCTACTACCCCAGAGCTCTGCTGGTACACAGGCTTTTCTTAATCCTATATTTTCCTTAATCTGTGCATTGCCCTGCTGCAGGAGCAATCAGCTGAGTTAGCCAAAGCAGCTGAGATGGATGAGCAGCTGCCTTTTGCTTGAAGCAAACTGGAAAGTGTGAATACAAGGTTGTTCAATGGCATTTTAATGAGTGTGGAAAACTCTTGCAGAACTGCAGTCATGACCAGCCAAATGGTACCTGCCACAATTTAATTTCGTCGCAGTCCTTATGGATGAAGGCAGTTTGGTATGAAGTGGCTGGGTTTACCCAAAGTATTAGAAATCCCATGAAAATTCCTTCAGGAACAGATTTTTAAGAGTACTCTGAATGATGCAAGTAGCGATGAGCCTGTAAGGAATAACACCCTCAGTCAGGGCAGCCAGATTTGTCTTTGTCTTTCAGATTTCATAGGATCTTAAATACAGGGGCTTCTTGGTGTCTGACAATGATAGTAAGGATCTATGTGATCATGTAAATTGATTGTCAAAAATATTCCATTTAGATGATTTAGACTATTTGAAAGTAAATTCATTCCAGTAACTAAACTCATTATATTCACAGTTTCTAATGTATGTATGAGAACAAGAGTTTCAGTTATGTTTTGCAATATACTTACATTTGTAGTTCTGCTTGTGATTTTGCACATGAATTTAGACCTTGAATAATGCAACATAGGTCTGCGAGTCATTTTATCTGTATGTGGTAAGAATCTAGCAAGCAACCAAACTACCAGCGAGCTTTAATTGACACTAAGGTGTCAATATTTTAACTCAATATTTTGCATTTTTCATAGAGGTTAGTGGAATAAGAAAGAGCCTTATGAGATTTTTTTTCCAGGTGGGAACATAACCCGTGGACTGCATGTTCAGTTTCCTGTGGAGGTGGTATTCAGAGGAGAAGTTTTGTGTGTGTAGAAGAGACCATTCATGGAGAGATACTGCAAGTGGAAGAATGGAAATGCATGTATGCCCCGAAGCCCAAAGTCATTCAGACCTGCAATCTGTTTGATTGTCCTAAATGGGTGGCCATGGAGTGGTCCCAAGTAAGTTGAGAAGTAATTGAGATCTTCAGTCTTGTTTTTAAAGAAAGCCTCTGGTCTTGTGTTACCATGTGTTTATTAGCACGGGACTATTAGAAAAGTATAGCCCTGAAAGATAATCAGTAGTACTGGGAAAAGTTTGTTCTAAGCAGTTCTGCCTGATAATCAAAATGTTAATATGTCTGTATGGAGAAAAACGCACGTAGAATTCCTTGTGCCTGCAGAATTCCTGCTTTGCGTGGAGGAGAAGTTAGAGGTCAGGCCCCTTTGCAGTCAGGTCATTTATGTCTCAGTTCTTGATAAATGTAGTATTTCACTGGCTGCCTAATTGCTAATTGCTAAAGGCACGTCTGTCTCAGGGGCTGGCAAGCCGGCAAGGGTGATTTTCCAGCATTCTTACCTTTCATTACAGTAACAATAGCATAAGCCAGCCTCTCCTGGTGTAGTTATCTGATACAGTCAGATAGGTCAGCACTCCTGTAATTCCTTAGTTCGTCCAGATGACATCAGTGACACAAGAGTGTAGAAAATGCAGCTCCTTAACTGAAAACCACCACTGTGAGAGAGTGCATTCTCAGTGCGCAGCCACTTCTGGTTCGCACTGTTGCTAACCAGACAAGCTTCACAGAACCCCAAGAAACCACTCGCAACTCCCAAAACTTAGTCGTTTCTTCCGGCATCAACCTTTTCCTTATTCGCCTAGCAATGCACGGACAAATTCGTAGGTCTCTGTTGGGAGAACTTTAGGGAGCGCCTCGCTGCTGCTCGTGGCACCCCCGGGCGGCGTGCGCAGAGGCGGCCGGGCGGCGGGCTGAGCTGGTTCCGCTGGTTCTGCTGTCTCCTAGTGCACCGTGACCTGCGGCCGGGGGCTGCGGTACCGCGTCGTGCTCTGCATCGACCACCGCGGGCAGCACGTCGGGGGCTGCAACCCGCAGCTCAAACTTCACATCAAAGAGGAGTGCGTCGTGCCAATACCGTGTTACAAGCCAAAAGGTAACTGGAATTTTGTCTGGGCCTGTTATTGTTTTACGTTTTTGTTCGGAGAATTAAAAGCCCCTGGTAACCTTTTCTCAGAAATGCCAGAAGCTGGAATTTGCTCGGACTTTTTTTCAGTTTTGGCAGAAACAAGCACTTTAATTATTGGTGCTAGGAAAAGTGCCCTGCTGATATTTTTTGCTGATAATGTGGCCAGACTGTCATGAGGTGAATGTGCCAACTAAATCTATATAGTCTGGTCAAATTGGTAAAATAAGAATTAATGAGCTTAATGCAGGGAGGAGTTGTTCAGTAATACTTGAAATAGGAATGAAACTCCATATGTATGACCTGGGATCTTCTTGTTTGCTTTCATTAAATGTGTCTACATTCTCAGTGTGATCCAGCAGCTCATTAAGTTATACTCAAACTACTTTCCTTTTTCTTTCTCCATTTGTGCATATTAAAAACAAAGAATGGAGCACAAACAGCATGATGAAGTTTTGTAGTAAATTTCGTTTTATTATCCTGTATATCTACAAAAACATTAGATCAATAAGCAGTGTAAACTGTGAACTTCTGATATGACTAATGCTAACATCTACATATTGCTTTGATTTAGGAGAAATTACTGAATGTTTTTGGTTTTTTTCCTCTACCAGAAAAAAGTCCTGTGGAAGCAAAATTGCCGTGGTTTAAACAGGCCCATGAAATGGAAGAGACCATAACAGTCTCAGAAGAGCCAACGTAAGTAGACTGCCTTTTACAGTGAAGAAACATTTCCAGTGTGTTTTGCAGATCTCTGAAATGATTGTTGCTATGCAGTTTGCTTTGAGAGTTGGCCCTCCATGGGAGATGAGTCCTGTGGTGAGCTGTTCCTCATTTTACATCTCAATAACTTCGCTTCTGGAGCTCCTGTTCTGGATGACACAGACCTACACTATCACAGTGCCCCTATATCATTCAGGAATTCAAAGGGCTCTTAATTTAGCCTAATTAAGCCCTAATTAATGCACGTGGAGATGCTTCAGCAGAAATAAATTAAATAACTTCAGTTTTATCCCAGTCATAGCTGTTACCTCAAGAATGTAATGGTGGTATTAAAACTTAAGAGGTACTTTGTAGGGTTGCCAGGATTTCCTTGGGGGGTGAGACCAACGAATAAAGTGAGAAAAACCTGCTGATCTCTGTGCTTAGCTGCATCCATGGGGGTAAGCTGTGCTATTTTACATGTGTACATGTGTGAAATAACATCTGGATTTTGTGAGTCCTCTTAAAAACTGATGAGGTTAAGCCTTGCAAGTCCTGGGGATGAAAGCATAACTTAAATCCAGCTACATTTGTTCCTGACCCTTGTATGTTAGGCCATCCACACAATTCCTTATACCCCCTGTGTACATTTCATACACACATACACACACATATTTATATGTCTAATATATTCAATATATAGGCATTAAAATATTTAAATTTCTAAAAACTATTAACTTTGTATATGGTGATATTTTGAACAATTTTGAAATTGTGCTTTGCTGAATTCTGCACTCTTTTGTTGTAATGTCAGTTTGAAATAATTTAGATGAGCTTAATGAAGTTACTTTGGATTTATACTGCTCTGACAGCGGAGTGTACATTATGCTTATTTTTCTTCTTCCATCAAGCTATTCCTGATTTTTGGCACACATGCAGCAACAGGTGTGACCATGAGTAATAAAATCTTTACACCTGCAATGACTCACAGAAGAAGCCTCTTGCCAAACAGGTGTTTATATAGTTATGGTGACTGTAGTTTAAACTTTTCACTGCTCTAGCCTCTTAAGTCAAGTGTCAACCTACTGTGAGTGGTTATTTCACTCTCCAAATCAGTGGCCCTGAATTCAGGCAGGGTAGTAGCAAAGATATAAAAATAAAGTGTGATTGTGAAAGGGGGATGATGCAAGCAAATGCGCCTTTTAAGTGTCAGGATAGCAGAATGAAGGTATATGAGGTCACTTCTAGAGAGGATTCAGCATGAAGCTATAAAGAAAATTATCTCTAGCATTACAAAACCCTGCTGTGGCAACCATGAGCTAATGCAGCTTCTGAGTTTTTAGGATCCTTCAGCATCAGTCTGACAGAACAATCAGGGAGGACTGGCAGGGACACAGCATTGCTGGTTCAGAGGATGTGTAGAATGTAACAGAACTGAGCTGGAAACTTTGTTATGGGCTGCCTTGTGCCTTGTCCTGACAGAGACAGCAGGCATTCATCCTACCTAGCTATGACCCATTTATTCCACTGTAGCCTTTTTCTTTTCCACTTACTCTGGAGACTTAGGTGAAGATGCTTCTGGAAATTGTGAAGGGAAGTCTAAGGACAGGATGAGGCTCATGAATGAAAAATGAAAAACATCTAAGTCTGGAAAGTTTCTCTAGACACCTCTTTCTGAGGACTCTTCTTGCCACCCCTCTGTGCTGAGGGGCTGTGCCTCCCCAGGCTGGGCACTCTGGGCTCTCCTGGGACCCAGCTCTAACACTAGCCAGACTGCCCATTATACTGGAAATTAGTTCCATTTTACTGTCTTCTGCTGCAGCTGCTCACTTCTTAGTTTTCTAAGGAAGCTGGCACGTAAGGAGAAATGAGAAATAACTGATGCTTGACTTCATTCCTTTTTGCAGATTGTCTGTTAGTCGTGTGGGCAATAATGGTTTGCAACCAGAGAATTTCTCCATCAGTGCTTTAAACCTCACGCCCAAACCGCTCTGGTTCTTTCCTGCTAGAGTCAGATTTTTGGGTGAGGAATTAAGATTTAAAAAGAAACTGTGACAATAAATAATAATAAATAATAATAAATAATGTGTGGTCCTTCTCCCAGAATAAATGATAACAAGATTTCCCTCTGGTTCAGATCTGTTTAACTTTGTTTTCTGTAATTTAGACATGGCACAGTGATAACTCAAAGTCCACCTCTGCCTAGCGGGAGACTTATGATTTCCTTGGTAAAATGCCATCACTTTTAATTTTAGTTGTTCTGTTGTCATCCAAATTTAAACCACAATATGAAGTCTCAACTGCTAGTCCATCCTTTCATGACAACTTTCTCTCTATGCTTTTGTGTGATATTTTAGTTGATAATGAATAAGAGAATAAATGCAGCTGTGTTTTAGAACCCACAAGTGATGGATATGCCAAAAGTAGCTTGTGGAAGATAAATACTTCTGCCTCTGTGGTCTACCACGGCTGGTGTCCTGAATTTACATAGAGGGGGAATGTTCAAAAGCTTCTTTTTTTTATTATTAGCAAAATAAAAAATGACTGTCCTTAAAGTGAGGCCAAGAAAAATGTAGGTCTGACCTTTTTAGTTTTTAGTTGTGGAATGTGATGACAGTTGATACCAATCATTATTTTAAATGTTCTTCCCTCGAGCCTTCTTAGTTACAGTGGGATTCGCAGAGAAGCTCCAGCAAGTTTTTGCATCCTTTTTATTACTCGTAAGTTAAAGAAATAGACACCTCAGCTGCCTTTCTCTGTCATTGCTTAGGGAAAAACTAAAACGCTTTCAAAAACTGATATATTTTTTCAGCAATATGAGCTAAAAAGTGATGTGAAATGCAGTGTTTCTCGTGAAGGTTCCCACTTATTGCATTGGAGTAATTTTACCAGATGTGTCCCCACTGTGCCTTTGGTGATAGAGAATTACCCATTTCTCACAGCTCCTTCTCTGAAAATGGGCTGGTGATTTTGTCCAACACATTACCCTCGAGGCTGATAAAACCAGCAGTGTGACTGTTCAGAGCAGGCAAGGGTGGTGCTGCAGGGAGGGGTAGGGTGCCAGCATCATGGAGGTTCTGCTCAGTAACAGCCAACATTTTAGATGCTTCTTTAGACTTTTATCCAGGACTCTGGGTACATTAGGACTGGACCGGAAATATTGCTAGAGCAGCCTTTCCCCCCCCCATTATTTAGGCATTTCCTGTCTTAACTGAAAGCAAGAACTATAGTCATGAGGAAAATAAAAGATTAGGAGACACCATGTTTTCCAAGTCTTTAGTAAGCAGCAGAGGGCTGCACTGAGTTCAGTTTTCAGTTCAGATTGGATTTGGTTGAGTTGGACTGCTCTGTCCCAGTTTTATCATCATTAGTTTAGGTCACTTCTTCATTTCCCAGGTCATCCTACACTTGCTCCTACAGCATGTGCCAGGTGAATGCACATTTCCATTAGTGCTAGGCTGATAACACTGCAGCATGGACATGCCCTCCGCTGCATCTGTATGTAGTGTCTTCATTATTTATGAGTATAGGAGCAATTAAGTTCAATGTAGCATTGGGAAGAATGACTGGGTAAAAAAGCTGATTATAGAAAGGTGTACCTGCTCAAATTTGCATTTTTTTTCTTTTTTAAATAAGAAAAAGAGTCTCATGTACAACCTTAAAGATCTCAGAAAATTTTCAGTTAGCACTGTCCTGTCCATTATAAATTGCTGATGATCTACAAAGCATTGTAGTACGAGTACTTTGATGCTCCTTAATCCTGACCTGAGATGACTCTGTGTGCCCATTGAAGGCAGACTGATTTTACTTCAGGGAAGTATTGTGTCCAAAGTATTACCATGTGAATGCCAAAATGCCTCACATCTGAGGCTGATGGAGTTTGCTTTATTGACCTGGTTTTGGTTTTGTGCATTCAAGATAAAGTAAAAATTATAAAAGCCCATCTGCCTGAACTCAAAATTTAGATAAAAATCAGCTCTCAGTGTTCAGTCAGTTCCTTGCTCTGCTTTCATATTAGCAGTCTCTACTGGCATCTGTTGAAGGTACTTAGTATGACTTAAACATGATCATCCTTGGAGAAGTTTTATAGTTTAGGATTTCAATAAGTAAATAGTCACATGACTAGTTTAGCAAATGCCAAGGTACAATAAAAAGTATTTTGTGCATTCATTTTTTATCTTGCATGTCACTGAAAAAATACCAGACACTAATATTCAACATGCAAACCTCAATTCTAAAACAAGCTTGCTATAAGTCAAGGAAAAAAATACTTAGAATTTTTTGAGTTTCTTTATAAATCAGTTGGTTGCTGAGTGAAATGATTGTTGTGGTTCAGAACTTCCTTTAATTTATACAGGATTTCAAAAGAATGTTTTTGAAATACATTATTTTTTGAATGTTTAAATGCACTCAACTAACAGTACACAAAATTAACACTAATTTCTGGTATGCTGCTGTCATGCTTTTACCAAAAGGAGTTATTACTTTCAGACTATAAACTTAGGTATGGTTAGAAGACCAACCAACTATTTTCAACTATAAATGTCCATCAATTTTATTTTTCCAATTAGGTACATAAGTATAAATGGATCTAATTTTTTTTTTTTTACACAGAAGGAGAAGAAAGTAATCATTCTGTTAAGCTGGTGCACGCTGGCCGTGATCCAATAAAGCACTTAAGCACAAGTTTCTCTCTGAACACACTGTCATCCTGTTGACTTCAAAGCACAGCTAATATGCTTAAGTTAGGCTCATGCTTAAGCATTTCATTGGATGAGGGTGATTTTACCAGCCTAGGTGGTTTGCATGTCTGTCTTTGAAAAGACTTTGAGATCTGCTGTTCCAGGATTAAGCTGGTTCTATCTGCTGGGGTAAGAGAAAGCCTTCCTCTGCAGCTTTTCCCACAGATTAGGCATTAGAATTTATACCAAAAGCATCTGGACATTGACCCCCACCAGCTGTGCCATGAGACTCAGTGGGCTGTTAGGTTCTTCCTAACCTGACAGATCTTGCTCAGAATTGATCACTGTAGGACACAGCCATCCACTGTTTTGATAGTATCCTTCCAATAAAAACCAATCTGGCCATCTTGGAAGGTGCTCAGACTTGTGAAGGGGTGAGCACTGGGAGTACTCAGTGTCAGGAGGAGCTGGGGGTAGTGTGCCTTTTCCTGAAGTCTGGTGAGGACCAGTGAGCCCTAACAAAAATTCTGAGACAGTTCAAGGAAACTTTGATGGACTTAAACATATTTATCTTTGTAGCAGAGCTGTAAAGCTATTTCATTAACATCTCCTTAAATAATAACCAGTTAATCTTTTAACTTCTTTTGGAAATGGGGATGGTCTTTTCCACAGGAAAAAGTGTCTTTTGGGGTCTGTCCCAATCACAGCCTGAGTGACCATTCCAAGGTCTGACTTAGAGTATCCTTACAGGTTATCCAGCCATCTGTTCTCCTTTCTTCTGTTTGGTTCTTCCTCTGTGTATGCTGGCAAGAAACTATTGGCAAGATGATAAACTGCACAGAATCAAACCACACTGTTAACATTTTTCTGTGCTTACTGTGTATGCAGAGTGTAAATACTGATTTTTGTCTTACACGACTCTTCTTATGGTTGTAAGGACAGCTTTCCTGCAGTAAGGGGAAGATAATTCTTTAGCCAAGGTAAGGGCCAAATCTTTGAATCCTAATTTGGATCTTTCTTTCCAAATACACTTCTAACATTGTTCAAATTATCCTCCTATATCTCCCTGGGTTTTGATCATCAGCTACATTTGGGCACGTAATAAAGAGCAACTGCAGTGTTTTCATAGAGAAAAAAGTTCTGGGAAATTCTGTATTTGGTTTCTTATAAAGCACACCCCAGAACCACCCAGGATGACTTTATTAATGACATTCAACCCCTTGGCTCTAGTGCCATTTTGAAAATTTCTATCAGATATTAATGTGACCCTCAAAGTCTGAGAATATTATAACAAATTCATGACCTGTAAAACAAGATTTCCTGTAGTTCATCAGGAGCATAAATGCTTTCAAATAAAAGTGATGGACTGTAGGACTGGTTAGACCTCTTTATTGAAGATGAGAGGCTGCTTGCAAGATTGAATCTGAAGAGCAGCCTGCAGTGGTGTGCACTGGATATGGCTCCATTTGAAAAGTGCTCCTCTTCTCTCTGGCTGCTGATTATTACTATGACATAAGGTAAGGACCTCTCAGATTTAAGCAGACTGCAAATACACTTTTGGCATATGCCCAAGTCTGTGTAGCTGGGGAGCTATTTTATGTTGTATAGATACATCTTCTTGGACTTTCTCCTTTTTTTCCTCCTGAAGGAGACTGAGAAAAGATTTAGGTCTTTTCCCTTTTCCTTAGAAAAAGATACAGCTTTCCTGTTCCTCATGAGTCTTTCTCTTCTTTTCCTACATCTTCCTGTGTGAATTTTCAAAGTGGTCTGGGATGTGAGAGTCAAGTGAGAGACTTAAGATACTTGATTATGCATTCTATTTAAACTTCAGTATTATGTACTGCCTGCTCTGTGTATAGACACCCAGTTATGCGTGTTGGCTGTATTTTAGCTGTGCACACACAGACACAATTGCACGGAATAAATGACAGTGCTGTGATGGTCTGCAGGTTTATCCCTGAGCCCTGGTCTCCATGCAGTGCCACATGTGGCAGCGGCATCCAGGTGCGAGATGTGAAGTGCCGGATTCTTCTCGCGTTTACTCAGACTGACGTTGAGCTGCCTGAGGAGGAATGTGAAGATGTGAAGCCACCAACAGAACGAGTCTGTCACCAGGTATCCTGTGACAGTGATCCTGTCCCCTACACGCCAAAATTTCCTCATGCTGAAGACGGCAGTGTGATTTATGACTGGGAATATATTGGGTTCACTCCATGTTCAGCCACATGTCTTGGAGGTACCTTCTATTTTTTCTTAATTTATCCTGTGTTGTAAGAATTTGGCATTGTTTGCTGTTGTTGCATCTCCTGTTAGTGTTACCCTGAAGTAACTGTGTTGATCTGTAGCAAAACCTGCAGCTACAAGCTTTAACATATTTTTGGTTATCAACAGAGTATTTCAAACTACTCTCTTTCCTTCAGCAAACACTTATTAGGTTAAGTAAGGTGCAGGAAGTTGCTTTAGGAGTGTCAGCTTCCAGGCCATCTGCAGTACCAGTACACTTGATGCATCAGTGGTGGAAATGTTTAGATGGTCTACCTTTTCCTAAGCACCAAAAGCGTATGGTTTCAGAGTAAAAATTCCCATGTTTATTCCTTTTCTTCCAAAATGCTGCCGTTTTCTGCAGAACAGTAGGAATACGGAGTTGTAATTAGGGAGACTTGCTTCCAGCCTGGCCAGCGTGAAGATCGAACGGGAGCTGGTTTGGGTCTCGGCGCACTGCGTCACTGCGCAGGAGCTCTGTGCCATACATCTGTCTGCAAGTAGTTAGGCACATTCCTTCTTGGATGTAATCGAATCTCCCTGTCGTCGTAAGTACATGTTACCAGACAAGGCTGCTGGTGTTGCTACTACTTACTGTACTTTGGGACTGAACACAAGTGAGTTATGAAGTGTTAAGTGGAGGCAGTGGAATTGTGAACACACCTATATATGACAGGACTGCTGACATCAGTGGGAAGTGAAGACAGTTGTACCCATAGACGAAATAAAAAATGTAGAAAAAAGGGGAACAGAAACAATTGGAAGTGGGGAGTGAGATAGAGCTCACAGACAGCAGCCTCCTTTGTCCTATTCACCAGCTCAAAGCTGGAAGACAGAAGCTGGGAGGAATGCCCCAGAATGGGATCAGCAGGATGGTAAGTGGCTGATAGTGCCTCCTTTATCATTTAACACTGCAGCTTACTGAGGGGGTTGATCCATAGGAATCACAGCACCTGCGATCAGAAAAGCTGGACTATCCCATTCCCTGTGCTACCTGCATCATGACTGGCTAGGGGGGAGAGACTGTAGTCCAAGAATGTTTGTGTAAACATGAGATGGTAGTGACAGCTATTGTGGCTGAGTATCTCTGTTTCATATTTTAATAAGATAAATGTTCTTAGAAATAAGGAAATTGTACTGGAAAGCAGAGGCAAACCATTCACTAATTCTAAATTTGTAGTTCTGGTATCTTAACTGAGTTTTGTAACATACAACCATTTTTTTGCCATCTTAAATCCACTTTACTGCTTTTTAGCCAATGTCTTTGCCAGAGGTGTTCTAAAACTACAAGTTCTTTGAATTTTGAGGACATTTTCAGATATGTAGGCTGATATAATCTGTAGTCTTTGACTGCTGTTGCACATGTACATGTTTGCATTCTACATCTTCAAGGGTGGGTTTGTTGTCACAAAAACATCCCCATAAAAACTTGCACTTTGTGTGCAGGCTGATGGTAATTTAAGGAGCCTGCACTGAACACAGCAGTTTCATTGGAAGGAACTTCAAAATGACTGATGAGCAGAATCTTGTGTTCAGCTTCATTTTGCTCCTGAGGGAGCTGAGTATGAATATTCTGTTGTTGACTTTTGACCCTTTCATGAATTTGTGAGGTTCCCTGACCCAGAATTGTCCTAGTAATTGTTCATAGTAATCTAACAGTTTGTTTGCTGTGCAATAGAAGTGACTCACTTGAAGAAGTTTGAAAGACAGTATCTGTTTGTGTTTTTAAGACTTCTGTGGTATCACTGGTACTGTGTCTAGACGCTTTCCTTACATGATGCTCCTGGGAAATGTGGGAAGTTGTCAGGGTATTTTATCAATGAGCAGCTTCAGAAGCCCCCATGTTGCTGTGCTAGTTAGGTGATTTTTCCTTTCTATCAGCTCTGGTCTTCTGGCTGCCTTGGCAAAGATTTTCAAGCAGACCAAAAATTACCTGCCGATAAATAGTTTTAAGGGAACCAGACATCTCTTCTGTTTCCAACTCACTGCAATGTACTAGCTAATGATCTCACTGTCTACTATTTTTCCATTGTGTAGTTCAAAGGAGCTGATCCATTTCTGCTGAGTTTTACGTTCAAATCTCATTTCAATTAGATGAACTCTTTCGTTATAAGAAATAAATGTTGTCTGAGTTTGGAATAACCCAGTGTAATGTAAATTATATTAGGTATTTTTTCTCTAGTATGTATGCATCTAGCAGTGGCTATTAAAACAAATTCCTGTGGATTTCTGTATCCTCAGAACTCCCTACCTCCTATTTCTTAGTGCTTAACTCTTTCTGAGTGAGGGAAAATTCTGCAGGATCTAAGTAGGCTAGAAACTTTTATAGCCACTATTTGAGCTAAGTCTGAATCTCTCTTTCAGAGCTTGTCACTTGCACCTTTTTTTTAATCCTCACACAAACTAGACTTGTAATTTGGTCTCCTCTGGTCCCTCTGCAAAGCAGATGAAAAAATGTAGATGGAAACATTGGGGTATTAGACTTACAGAGGGTGATTTGCAAGGTGTTATCAAACATCATCTTTCCAGTTCTAGAGCAACAGTCACACCAGTCTCGGGTCACTTGTGTGCTTTCTGCACCAGACCTCTGTGGCTTCTTACACAGCAAGTGAAGAGCCAAGCACGTTGAGGTTTTGAGAGCAGCCAAGTAGTTTTATGCCACTTAGCATAATTAATGCTTCCTTCATCAGTCTTTCCATGAGTGTAAATAAAAGTTGTCGAGGCCTGTTACTCATAGGCAGACATCACCTTTAATACCTAAAGGAAGCTCTGTAACCAGTCTGAAATCTAAAGATCTGGTTTTTTTATTCAGTGCCTGAAGAAATCCCAAACTGAAAATAAGCCAGATGTGTGCTCGGGGATCTCAAAATTTGCCTTCATTTTCCTTGAATGTTTTTTGGGTTTCTTTGGGTTTGTTTTTATTTTCTTTTAAATCTGAAGATCTTTGGCCGTGATGTGAAAGTCCCAGATGTAAGTTTAATTTCCATAATATCAGTAGGGAGTTAATAATCATTATGAGAATGGAGAATATGTCTGAAGAGAAATGTTTTGGTTGTAATCTATAGCTTTTCTTTAGTGTTGTCAATCATTTAACTACTCAACAATATTTTAAAGAGATGTTNTGTAGCCTCTGTGGCTTTGGTAACTTCAGCGTGCAGTCATGTTTTCAGGCTTTTGTTTGGACCATAAGGGCTAAAAGTTTACAATTTTATTTATGAGAAACCTAAGATTCTTAGAATATTAGTGGATTGTAGCCAAATTTAAGGCTCTGAGAAAAACAATGACTGTTCAGAGACTCACATATAAAGCTGAGAGAATTTGCTCTCAGCTTGTGTTGGAGTCACCTTGATAACTGGCCACTCGTATAATTTGTTTCATTATCTGCAGATGTTGTTTACTCTCTTGCAGAAGTATAAAATAGATGCACGGAGAGGCTCAAGGAAATGTAGAATTTGGCATTTCTTCTGAGTTATTTTCAGCTTATAGTACATATTTTTAAGAAGCCACCAAACTGAGACTGTCTGATATAAATAAATCTCCTACCTCTTCCAGATGTAGAGAATAGATCTACCTTCTTAACATTTGCACAGCAGCTCTCCATCCCCATTTTCTTTGTACTTCAGAAATGAAGGAAAAGAAATTCTGGGCTTAATTCAAGCATTTTGATCTTTTAACACAGCTTCAAGCTCTGTATATTCCATCGCACAGAAAAGATTGTAAAAGAATGTAAATGTATGTGGTTTGAATGCTGGGTTAAAATAGAAAATATTCTATTTCACTGAATAGTACGGTAATTACTACAATAGTGCTTCAGATTACCATAAAAATACTTAGTGCTCCCTGCTGCATACATAATGTTTTAGTTAAATTATCTACTATGTTTATACTATAAGCCAAGAAAGTCATAGATATAAAACTTTGCTTGTTTGAATAATAGATTTTTCCATTTTCAATCAACATAGAATAAGTTTATCAGCAACTGAAGTTCCCATCTAATGGAAAATTATAGTTTGGGGTGAGAAATCTGATTAATTGTGAAGACATTTTGACAGTTAAGTTCAAGCAAACTTAACATCAATTAAATGCAGCTATTTATTGAATAGGATTCTTGAACTGAGAATGAAGGAACAGGAAGGGACTTTGTGGTAGGTTTTTAACAACTCTTTAGTATCCATTTTGTACTTACAGCATCAAAACAGGGTGCAAGTTTGCTTTCATTGAGGCCCCTGTGGGGAAGAATGGCTAATGCAGTTTGTGCTTTGTACTTCAGTCAAATGAAAAACACACCATATATCAACATTTTCTTCTCTTAATGTGATTAAAGCTCCACAGGTCCTGCTGCAAGGCAGGAATGGCTTAATGAACTCCAGGTGGCAATTTGTAGTCAGATCCCATCACCTGGTATGACATGCCTTTTGTTCATTTGGCTGGCCAATTTAGCTTATATAACACCAAGATAAAATTTCCCATGACATTATTGCCAATTTAGATGGTCTGAGGGGAATTTCATTTCATTCCCCTCCTTTGTGCGAGATATTAAGATGATTCTATGTGTTGCAAACTGTTCCAGAGCAGAAGCATCACCTTGGAGCACAGTTTTCTCACAGCAACACAGAGAGGTCAGCAAAGCTAAAGTTTGGTAGCACAGGGTAGATTATGACCTAAAATATAGATTGTATGGATGCTTGGCATGGACTTGATTACTTGCCTGGTAAAGCAAATCTGTTTCTGTCAGAACTCACCTCTAAATGCTTCCTTCTGTCCTGTAGACAGTCAAATGTGCATTTCCTGTGTAAGGGGAGAGGGAAGCTGCTCCTGTTAAACAAACACTTGAGGACTGACTGGAAAGAAAGCTTTTGATTCCCTTAGTTCGATAACAAAAATTATGTTAATTGTTGTCATCTTTGGGCATTTTCATGTCTGTATTACAGTCATGGTATTTGTTGTTAAATATTTATTCGCAGACTGACTAGTGAAATAGTTTTCCCACAATGTGTGTGTTCTACGTTAATGGAATTATCAATACTTTGGTACAAGAGAACTGAATAAATTGTCAATCATATTTAAGGTCAGGTCTTTTGTTCTATAAAAAATCATCACTTTGTAGATGTAGTCAAAACATTTATATAACAAGGTTTTTCTGAACTGCAAATGAGTCCCAGAGGGGATCTCGAGGTGTACCAGAGAGCCTGAAAGAAATCGCAATCTGTGTTTTTCTGAAAATCACTACTGGTTTACCCCTGCTGAGGTGTCTGAAGTGGCTGGACTGGCTCAAATAGGATTGTGGCCTGGGCTGGCTGGTACACTGGACAGAATAAAAATTGTTTATAGATGGAGGGTACATCTTTGTTTTATGAAAAAAATGACAGTACTTGTGTACAGGAGAAAAATATTGGCCTAGGGGTGGAATTTCCTGTGTCGGGCGTTCCAGCCCACTGGAGTCAGAATGGCTGGTGGTCAGCAGTGTCCTCATAAAATCACTGAAGATAAGTGAAAGATAAGAAGGAAAGGAATTTAAATTCTATGAAACTATAACTCTTGAAGAGCCATTTTTACCTGGAAACAATAAAGATATTTTATGACTTCAGCTCTTTTGTTCCATAGGATTTGAAGTATTATCACTGCTTGTGTAGAACATCCCAGATACACAGAATCCCCCAGGCACATCACAACCATCTTGTGTTTTATGTGCATGTGAGTGAGCTTTGAAATTGAGCAAGGCTTGAATACTAAAAAATATGATATATAAAATTGGATAATTGCATAAGTTTAAAATAGAAGTGGTTCACAGAATGTGTATTCACTAAGCTGTCTTGTTCTAAAGGAAACTTATATTACGTTTCATTTTCCTCATAGAAATTTGAGCATTAGTAATCTTCCATGCTTAAGTAATAAGATCAGGTAGCAAGAGCTGCAGATCAGAAGGTGCCAAGAATGGTAACAGGGAAGAAAGCTCTCGGCTGGGTCAGATTTGCTGCCTTCAGCAAAACCATTGCATCTCTTGGCCACTGAGAATGGCTGACTAAACACAGAACGTTTCTCCTGACTATAGCTTTGCAAGTTTTCTGCATTTTAATAACAATTTTTTGCAGATCTTTAGCTCTTTATTAAAGGCAAGGTAAGTGAGAAGGAATCACTTTTACCTCAATTTTGGCAATGGAGGTAGTAGTTGATTTAGGATCATTACAGAACTAGTTGCTGCAGGCTCTGGTAGTAGCTTGACAGAAAAACCTGGGGTTTTCTTGGTTTTCAGAATAGTAGGATGTCAAATCGGGACTTTTAAATATCACAGAAGTAAAGTTAAGATATAATTCACAAATATCTTCTGAGTATTAAATATGTAAACGGTTTCTGCATTCTTTTTTGTTTGAGATGTTACTTTTAAGCCTCCTAATTCAGTGCTTTTTTACTGAGTATTATTCAAGGGCAAGCTTTACAGAAATCTGTTCCATCTTCACTGTTTCATGGTTGTTTTCCTTTCGAATGCAGGCACACAGGAAGCCATTGCCATGTGTCTGCACGTAGACACAAAACAAGGTGTCAATGACACCCTGTGTGACAATTCCAAGAGGCCACCCCTGATGACTCGGACCTGCAACACGAAGCCCTGTCCCCCGAGGTACCCTGTAATAATGGAATCATGTGGTGGCAAAGGAAGGGTTAATGGGACTTAAATAAACATTGGCTTTCTCAGAAAGGGTTCAGGTTGCAGGACTGTGGTCATGCTTTTGGGATGGAATTTCACTACTTCTGTTTTCAACAAAGTTTTGGGATCGGGGTGTTTTTTTGGTCTTGTTCACTCCTTTTCCACTCCTCATATCACATTAATGAAATAGGGGACATTTTCTGAAATAAATCTCTTTCATGTTGAATATCTGCCAGAGCTGGAAAAAGAGCCTTAACTCTCCTAGTGGTAGAAGGAACATTTTGAGCATATTTCACAAAAAAACCCTGAGGATATTTATTTTTTATCTTTACTGAATGAAAAAAAAAAAATTAAGGGCACCTCAATTTAGTGCTTCTTTAGTAGCCCCACGTAGTTCTTATATTTATTTGGAGATTCTGGGGAAAGAATAAACCCCATCTAAACCCAAGAAAACCACTGGGTCATTTGATCACTTGAAAGGGCTGTATATGAAATTTTGATGTGTGCTGACTTACCCATTTCTGATCTTTGACATCTCAAATCCTTTGCAAATTGTTTCTATGTGTTTGCAGAAACCTGTTCTTGCTAAATGTAGAAGTTAACAGGAACAGAATGTTTTATAGAAGACATATACACATTTAAAGAAAGTTTTGTAAATATAAGAAAGGCCTATTTACATATTTACATTTATCAATGTAAACATCAGCAGATTGCCAACAGGCTGTTTTTAAGAGGAGCACTCTAAAGATAAATACTGGAGTTAAATTTGTCTGAAAATGACCGTTTATTACTTTATTGTTTATAAATTCTGCATTTGCTTGTTACCTGCAAGGTTATAAATCCGATTTATACTTTTGTGCTCCAGCCAGACCAAAGGGGTGTTTTAGCCATTGATCAACAGCTATGCCTGAAGCTGTGCGTTTCACTAGGTTCTGTTTGGGTGAGGCTGCTGCTAAAGGTGAGCTTCTGGCTGTGTTTTTGGGACAGGTGGCAGAGCGGCCCCTGGAGCCGCTGCTCGGCGACCTGCGGGGTGGGGATCCAGACCAGGGACGTGTCCTGCCAGCAACCCGGGCACTCTGCTCCTGCTGCCCACGAGTGCAAAGACACAAAGCCTCATTCTTTACAAGCCTGTAACCAGATTGATTGTCCCCCTGCTTGGCACGCTGAGGAATGGCAACAGGTATGGCTGGGTCATAAACAGAAAGAGTTTATATGTGTTCGTCAGGCCAGGGACTTGAAACTCCCCAGCACGGAAGGCAGCTCCCAACCTTCTGTGTGTGTTTCCACTTCCATCATTAGAGCAAACTAACACAAAGGTGCTGCTTTAGACTCCTGTGCTGATGAGGTGGAAGTCCTTGCTAGGACGTCAGAAGGCTGGATACCTGTTATTCCATACATGGTCTCTCTCCCTATGCTGTCTAAACACAGTACCTTCTTTTCTTTTTTCTTATGTATTAACTGGTGAGGGACATAAATTCATGCATAAGATACATGTTTTCCCTCTAAGACTTCTGTTACTTCTGTGCATTCAGGTGGTATGCTTGATATTTGAACTCCAGTTCTTCTCACCTCGAATATCTTAAATATTTTAACAGATGAATTTTCCGTGCTGCTTGATTTTTTCATTGAAAGTAGCTGTCATTTTTCAAGAACACAGATGTTCATGCAGGTGTAAATGCTGCATTTAATTCTTCTCCTCCTTAGTGTTCACGTAGCTGTGGAGGAGGCATTCAGACCCGCAGAGTGTCCTGTAAGCAGCTGCTGACAGATGGAAGTTTCCTGAAACACCCTGATGACACCTGCCGGGAACCCAAATTGCCAACTAGTAAAGCATGTGCAAACATTGATTGTCCTCCTCAGCTGGTCTTTGGAGAGTGGTCCAAGGTCAGCAAACCTCAATAATGGTGAACCAAAACCCTCCATTGCAACAAAAGCTCTAAAGATTTCTGCCTGGGTAAATGAGCTGATTGGATCTGCCAGGGCAGCTGAAGCTGTCACAAGGCCTGTGAAACTGTGCATCCCTGCCTGCAGCAGCCTGATCACAGCCCCCTTCCTCGGCAGTGCTTCAGTCACTGAAGGACATTGCATGCTTTCCACCAGACATGTTTAGCTATCAATAATTTCATGGTACAGCTTCCAAAAAACAAATCTTTGCATTATTCTGGAATGCATTCTCCTCCTTTCCAGTTTAATGCAAGCTTGCTACCACTGCCCATTCAAAATGATTTAGAAAAAATTATTTAGAAGCTGCAGTTGCAGTTTCATGCAATACAACCTAAGAAAGAAGGTTGACAGACTGTTTAGAACCTACTGAATTGCTTCTGTCAGGTACCAGATCTCATTGCTCTCTTTTGCCCATGGCTGGGCATAAATACTGTCATGTTATTTTAATTTGTGACTTGCTTGCTGGCAAAACTATCTTATATTCACATTGCCTGGAAAAATGGAGAGAGTTTAATAATAATATTAGAGCCTAATACCTAGGTAACACAAGGATTCCTGGAAAGTAGAATGCGTGCACTCTCTCAGAACTAAAAAAATTTAAAAAATAATTTAAAAAATCCTGCTACAAACCAAACTAGTTTAAAATTAGCATGTGTGGTGTGGAGCACCAAGTTTAGCCTGACTGCATCCTTCCTTTCACAGTGCTCAGTAAGCTGCGGCGTTGGAATCCAGAGAAGGAAACTTGCCTGCCAAAACCTAACAGCAAAGGGCCAATATGTCACATTAAATGGATCGATGTGTAGTGGTCTGTCTCCTTCACTGCTTGTAAGGTCTTGTCAGATGAGTGCCTGCAACAGTAAGTATGTGACTTTATCTGGTTCCTTGCTGATTTGGAATGATCTGTTTTAAAGGAGAAAATCTATATGCACATTAATTCACTCCTCTCCCTATACTAACACAACGTCACTTGGCACAAACTGAGTGTCATAATAACTATACCACTAATAACAGGATTGTTTTTATTTTTATTTCTGCCACTCAGAAACAAAGGTTATGACCTCAAGAAGTAGCTTTTGAATATATACTATGGTATGTACTTCTCACCGTAAGAGTCTAAGAGTGACTCTTATGCACAATTTGATCTGATTTTTCCTTTATCATTTACTGTATTCCAAATGGAAAAGAAAAAAGAAAACTTCATAAGTTTAACATAAATTACAAAGGGCATTAGAAAAGATAAGAATCCAGTTCTGCTGCCTTGTGTCTTTTGTCTGCTATCTATATCTTTTTGCCATACATTTGTATTACACTGGACATTTTGCTTAACTTGGTGGAATTCAAAACCTGAAACTCTGTTCCAGTGATAATTTTAGGTATAATTTCTATCTTCCCTTGTAAAAATTAGAATCCTGGCCTCATTAGCTGCACAGGGAGTGGTGACAGTACAGACATTCTTAAAAATACCTGTTGTTTTATTACTGTCTACGTAAGAATCTTTTCAGAAGGATTGTCTATGGAAATTGTACAATTTGGGCACAATTGGGTTATGACACTGATAGTAGTTGCACTGACTGTGAGTTTAACAGCGATGGAAAAACCTCTCTGATACAGAGTATGTTCACTTACCTACACTAATTTAGAATAGGCAGATCTAAATACAGGTTCCCTATGTCTGAACCTGTGCTCCCCATCTTTTATATAGGAGAGTATTGGTCTGCAGCTTTGGGGAGCAGGGTGCTGAGAAGACAGGGGGAAAAAAGAGCTTTTAGTTTTGAGCTAGGGGAAAACAAAAAGCCTTTATCAATGGCCTGGTTCTGATCACAGGTCAGACATAGCCATGTTTTGACCCCAACTCATAGTGTTGTGGAAGAAATAGCTACTTTAGCTACTATTAGCAATAGTTACATTTTGAAACTTTGCTTTAAAAATTATTCACAAAACAGAATAAGAAATAGAATAATTACTGATTCATACATAATATGAAACTTCTTTTCCTGGCCTGCATTTCAGATTAACATGCCAAAATCCTGAGGTTCAAAACTCCACTTAAATAAAGCCCTGTGGACTTTCAGGAATGTCCTTGGCATAAGGTTTAATAAAATATTTTGAGTTGCATATCTATCTGAATTTAATTAATTGTGGATAGTTGAATGGCAGTGGAGCTGGTTTGCAGATTGCTTAGCTCAGACTGATATAAATGTTACTTTGTCAGCTTCCAGCACAGTGCCTAGAGAGCAGCACATGGGGCTGCCGAGGGAACAACATCGGCCAGAATGGGCACAGACCGGTCATAAAGAGAATCACTGTCCTTCCCCTGCATTTCCACCACCCTATGGAGCAAGGAAGCCTTTGCAGCTGAGATCTGCCTGGTGCTTCTCTCACAGTGCAGCAGGAGCATGGGGGAAGGTGTGAGGCTGGTCCATACCTGTGGCTCCTGTTTGGGTCTTGCAGAAGGAGCCAGGGTTGAGACAGCAGAGGCTTTGGATTCCCAGGAACATGCAGGAGGCATTTCCTCCTCCTGCAGCCGTGGGTTGAGGTTGCCTTGAAGGGGGCTGAGTAGAAGGTAGGGACAAGGAGTGATGTGGATGGGTGAGGAGCAGAGTGGTGTGAGTGCTGTTGAGGGTTCTTGCCTTGGAGAGCAGTTTCTAAATCTCCCTCAAGGTGATGCTTCTGTGGCTCACATGAGTGCCTTTTTTAACTGTCTCATGATAATGCTGAGTCATTTTAGACTCAGTCTTTTTACCCTGAGACTGGTAATCGTAGCTGTTTTCTGACTTTGTAGTGCTTATTAAGTAAAAACATTCCTGACTCCGGGCTCTGAGAAATAGGAAATAACTCCAGTCTAGCCCTGAGGTCACAGGATCTGAAGCCCAGCTGAAGCTGATCAGGACCATTACAGGTCACAGATGCAGATGGATTTGTATCAGGTGATAATGAGGTCCAATGGCTCCAGCACATATTCCTTAAGATTTACCTTTACTCTCCCAAACAGTCCATTACCTCAGCAGCTGCAAGATTGAATGACAGTAAGGATCTAGAGAATGCATGCTAGCGTGGCCTCATACATTCATATGACCTTATATATTTATATGGCCTGCCATCCACAACTGAACTTTGTTTCACACTCAGCCTTGCTCACCAGTCACCAGTAAAAATACACACACCCTTTAGTGCTGAGCTGCTAATGAGAGTTAGTGGTCTTTTTTAAAGAAATGAAATGGATGAGACTTGTTAACATATTTATAAGTATGCACTGGGTTTAATTCTAAGTTGGAATAACTAGTGTAAACAGACCGCAGCCTGAAGCATTTTAATTTGTGTGTTTAAAGTTACACTTACTGTGTCTGTAAGTTGGATTTTGGAAATGGAAGATTTAATACTGGAACGCTTCCCTGAAAATAAATATTTGGGGCCCAATAACTTATTAAAAACAGGACGCTACTTTAATAATTTGAGTAAACTGAGTGCCTAAAACAATTTCATTGTTGTACCATGTGAAATGGTTGGGGGAGCCTTGTCTCTGGATAACAAATCCCGATTTAAAAGCTGCGTAATTATGAAACCGTGATATCCCCACAGGTCTGAACTCATTACCCAAAACATAGAAAATAACCATTTTGTTTTATAAGCATAAGAACGCACTCCAGGGTGTAGTTCCTATAGTGTACACACTTATTGAATGCTTGAAGCATTTAGCTTTTCACCTATTTCTTCACAGCATATTTGGAGCACATGTATATGCAGCTTTTCGGGTATCATTTGTGTGCCATCGGTGTAGTTGCCTTTTTATTTAAGCACCTCCCACGTGGAAAAGCAGAAGCGAATTCGGATTCAGACGAGCCGAGAAGTGTTGTGATCTGCGTGTCCATTTCCCGGCCCATCAGCTCGTTCTGCGGGCTCTGAGCTCTCTCTCTGTCACCTACCAAAACGCCGGGTCACCAAACACAGCCGGGTTGTTTTCGAGCACCAGCACCATTGTTTCCCGACTCTGCCCACGTGGCCGAGTCCCCCGGCATGGAAGGGCTCGGGGGAGGGTGCCCTTGCTCCTGCTCCTCCCTGCCCGGCGCTCTCAGCCGGATTAGCTCCGCCGGTCAAAGCGGGGCGCGGTGCTGCCAGCGGTGAGTCAGCACAGTGGCATCCAAAACATTGCAGTCGCCCTGTGCCTCCCCGGCTCTGCTGCGAAAGCCTGCCTGGGCTGGTGCTCATCCAGGCAGCTCCCCGGAAACCTTCCAGCGTCGAGGAGCCTGCAGTTCAGTAGAGAGCAAGAGGAGCTTCGTAATACCCACGGTCTCTATACCCAGCCTGCGCCAAGCTTTGTGCTGTTACTGCCTGCTTGCGCCAATCCATCTGATCGCTATATTCAGCCTCTCAAAATTGTGCCTTCTTTCTCTCTTTCCTCTCTTCCCTCCCTACTTGGCACAACACTGTCAGCAATTCATCTTTCAACTCTAATGAATTATCCTCAGCTATGATTACAGGGTGGCTTCGCATGTTGCCTGTACTGTGTCTTCACTGACTGTTTCTTTCACCTCCTGCACTGCTATCAGTTTGGCTTGACTCAGGCAACCAGCACAGCCAGCCAACATTTTAAATAAGAGTCAAGGGGAGCCTTACATTTTGGATAGATTTTGCTTTATTTAGGTCATTCTGCACTCAACAGTGCTCAAATGTGGGGAAAGTGATAATGTGTTCACATTTTTTTAATTCAGTTTTTTTCATCTCCATCATGCCTAGCCTTTCTGAGGCAGCAGTAGGAAATATAACCTTATATACTCCTTATATCTCCATATATATGGAGTGATATATAATATGTGTATATATCCTTTCACATATGAGTGCACTATCTACCTCCTTCACATGAGTATATGCTGCCTGTATCCTTTTAGGAGATAAAAGCAGATTTAGGACATTTGGGGAAGAAGAAATAGAATTCTTGGCCGAAGCAAGGGAATGTTATGGTTTCATGTTGTTCATATTTTTGCATTTTTGTGACTCAGATAAAAGCTCTGTGTGTTTCAGTCTGACTTGAACAAAATCAGGAAAAGCTCTTTCAATTATTCTGTGAAAAGCAGATTTTGTAAGCATGACTGCCAATGACTAGAAGCTTTTCAACACATTGTTTTCTTGCAGAGATCAAGCCCAAGCTTCCAGCAAAGTTTCCTGCCCATGGACCTCAGATTGTCAGCATTCACCGAGTTTATATTCAGACAAGGCCGGAGAAGCGCATTAATTTTACCATAGGAAGCCGAGCCTACTTACTCCCAAAATCATCTGTGGTAATTAAGTGCCCTGTGCGAAGGTTCCAGAAGTCCCTTATCCGTTGGGAGAAAGATGGACAGCACTTACAAAACTCCAAAAGGCTTGGCATCACTAAGTCAGGCTCGCTGAAAATCCACTGTCTCGAAGCCGCGGACATCGGTGTGTACCGGTGCATCGCGGGCTCTGCGCACGAAACCTTTGTGCTCAAACTCATCGGGACTGACAACAGGCTCATCGAGCCCCCGCCCCTTCGGAAGCAGCCCAGCGAGGCCAGCAACCCGGATCACAACGAGGCCAGCAGCCTCGGGGCCAAATGGCACAAGATGAGCAAAATGTGGCAAATGTGGAGCAAGAAGAACGAGCTCTACCTGGGTGACAGGCAAGTAAATGATCAGCCATTCCTGCGGAACCTCGAAAGCTTTGGGAGCAATTCAGCAGAAGCCTTCAGCTCTCGTGAGTTCAGGAACAAACGCCTGGAGGCTGCAGTTCTCCAGGGGGCCTACAGCATGGACACCGCGCAGTTCGAGGAGCTCATGAGGAACATGAGTCAGCTCATTGAAACTGGAGAAGTCAGCGATGACTTGGCGTCCCAACTCATCTACCAGTTGATTGCTGAACTATCCAGGCCTCCACAACCAACTACTGAAAAATGGAAGGGGGCCCAGGATGAGAAAGTTGCCTCGAAACTCACAGGCAAATCGCCAAACAAATCTGAACATTTCAGCACAAAAACGGTTGATAAGTT
This sequence comes from Tichodroma muraria, assembly GCA_013390105.1. NCBI lineage: Eukaryota > Metazoa > Chordata > Aves > Passeriformes > Sittidae > Tichodroma > Tichodroma muraria. Next base: position 7,427 of record WAAG01088591.1, on the reverse strand, counting down.
AATGTTTGACCAGAAGGTTCCAGTTATTATGAGGCAAAAGGAAATTCCTCAAGTTTCCTTCAACAAAACAGTAACTGTACGAATTGGAAATACAGTTTTTCTGACCAAGAATACTCATGCTGTCAATCTACTGTGTGAAACAGCTGGTATTAGTGAAGCGAAATACACTTGGACAAAAGATGGCAAGACATTAAAAGCCTCTGCGAAGTAAGTAAATAGCTTCTCTTTTACTTTTGAATGACTTATTATGTCGCTATCGACGGAAAAAATCCACCCTGCTGTGCCATATTAGAACATACTGTTGTAAAAATGAGATAAGCATGGCCTCTGGGCGTTCCATCTTTTTAGTTAAGTAATTTATTTTTATTCTTTCAAGTGTCTGTCACATTGTTTGGCTTTACTGACATCCAAATGTTTGGCCATTTCCAGGATGCTACATAAGAGGATTGACTATTTTTATAAGGTGAAGTGTTTTGGATGTCCTGGCTGTATTTTTTGATCTGCTTTAATCATTTCAGCTGTGTCAGAAAAAGACAGATTTACCCTCAAATTAGAAAGGCTATTGGATTCATTCAGGTACTAAGTACAGTGGGAACACATTAAAAACATCTGCCATAGTATAGATGTAAAGAAGTCTTAGCTCTTACTTATTTTAAGAAGGGAAAATATCACTGGTACTCCCACCATTCTTCAAAACACTATTGAGGTATTACTGGAGGTGCATAATTTAAATTTAAAAAAAAAAAAATTGAGCTTTTATGGGTGTTTTTCAATACTTTAAAATATTTCTGTTGAGGACAGTGGAACTCAAAATAATAAAGAACCTGTATTACCATCACATTCGAGAGCTGACAGACAAGTACAGCAAGCTGTTACAATCAGATATTTGCTCAAGACTGAGCAAATACTTCTACTTCAGTGCTGATAAATTAGGAGCTCACCTGGTAATATCAACATTAGCTTTGTGTGTGAGCCTCATGGAACTATAGCTAGCTCTTGAGTAATGAAAAAACTGGTTCTGAAATGATAAAGGCACTTTTGGATATTTCTCAACATATTTAACTGATTAAATGCACTGCCAAGAAAAATATACTTCTGCAGGGCTATCAATTAAAGCAAAGACACCCAAACTAAGCCATTTTAAAGAGTGCAAATGTTTTTGGAACCATGTAGCTCCCACCAGTTATGTTTATTTTGTGAAATGCGCATAATTTTCCATTAATTTGTAGCAAGTGATATTTTGATTTTTGTGGACATTATGGTGTTTTGTTTATTCATGGGTATGTTTGCTTTCTAATTTCAGCCTAAACTGATATTCTTGCACTTAAGGCATATATTAGCAAAGTAGGTTTATTTCCTAATTTTTTTCCCAGTAGTTTTTTTATACACAAATCCACATATATGTGTGGACCCAAAAATGATGTTAATAGCGTTGCTTCTGAAAGAGTGTGAGGATGTAAATGGTCTCTATCTATCAGGTTTGTAAAAAAGGATGTATGTACTTGAGCCATGCATGAGGTGGCTTGTTTTGTTGAGACATGAGACACAAGTATTTTTAATATTATTTTTTGTTAATCTGTTATGTAAATGTACTCAGTGTGGAAAAATACCAGCTGCAGGTTTTTGGGATGTGCTGAGTGTATGGAAAGTCATGTAACTTAGAGCTGAGAAAGGTAACAGGAGAAAAGGTATTTTCGGCCTCTTCCCTGGCCTGTGATGCTGTTTTTAACACCTTGCCCCTCAGAGGGCAGGCAAAGTATACAAGACAGCTGTGAAGTTTTGGTGGAAGATTTTAGCTTCAATGATGATATTTGGAAAAAAAAAAAAGAAAAAGCTCCAACAACCCCAACCTCACTGTAATTTGAAAGTCAGACCAGGCCATAGATCTGTGAATTCCCCAATCCTGCTGAAAACCAAGCTTGCTCTGGAGAGATCGATTTCTTGCCAAGCCTAATACTTTTAATTGTGGTATTCTGATTTATTCACACTTTTGTTCCTGGGGGATCTTGGTTGGTGGTAGCAAATGCAGTCCTTCAAAGGGCTGCAAGTAGGACACAGACCTGTGGGAGGAGGAGATCTGAACAATCCTCCCTGTGTGTGTCCCTGAGCGCTCCTGTTCTGTCACCGGAGAGGAGGCAGAGCTGTGACTGCCTGTGCTGCTCTGGAACGACAAACTCCTGAAAAGGATCTTTGCTGCTGGATCTGTAACTCTTGCAAGGGGATTCAGCTGGGTTTGCCCCGGGTTAGTAACCCTTTCATTTCCTTGGTTATTGTGAAGGGTGATCCTGGACGCCACTGGAAAAGTGCAGATTCGGAATCCAACTCAAAAGGAGCTTGGTACCTATGGATGCCTGGTTGTTAATGACTCTGGTTTTGATATGGAAACATCACTGCTGTTGCGTGCAGGTAAAACAGTGGCATTCCACAGAGGCTTTTATGCACACAAATATATATATATATGCATACACATAGACATATATGTGTGTATAAATATATGAGTATAAACACCCATGCCCACTGCAATGTGAAATAGTTTCTTTTATTGGCAACCTGTGAAACTCTGCCTGATTTAACAGGCAGCAGTAAGATGGTCTTGTTGCTCTAAAACCACAACAGGTGTGAACTCAATCTGCCTGTATCTGTCCCACCTGTCTTTTCTGGCTGCTGCTTTGCAGACTCAATTCTGTTCCAAATACGATGAATTTAAATACAAGATCTATGTTTAGAAGTTAAATAAAGCTTTTAAAACTTACTATCCCTTTAATTTCAAAGAGGTGCCTGTCATCTTGTCCTCTGTGTTAAATATGACAAATCTGGAAGCCAGCAGTTTCTCTGCAGTTGTTGGAGGTACAGTTGTGGCAAGAATTGGAGCAAATATTTTGATTGAATGTCCAGTGAAAGGTAAGTAAGAACTTCACTGACCTTGCTTGTAATGTTGGTATCAGAAATTTGCCTTATATCTTGAAATAAATTATCAGTGAAGGCAGAAAATCATTGATCATTAGTCTTTTTTTATTAAGCATGTTACCCACACCAGTCCTATTTATTTTCTGCCTGTCACTTCAATTTATATACACATCTGTATGTTCAGGGTTTCCTTTAAATGGGCTAGAAGTACTAGAAGTGGTCTAGGGCTCCACTACAGAGCTTAAAGCCCACCAGAGTGTGGGGCCATTTTGCTTCAATAGCAAACAGGGCCAGCTGACTAGCTCATCAAAGAATTTTCCTTATCCCTGTTGGAGATGCACATCTGTCTAGACTGTTGTTAAAACTGAAAATGAAATCTCCAGCCATAGCCTAATAGAACTTTAAACCTGATGGTGAAGTAAACTCACCTTTTAGATCCATCAGTCTGCAGCTGCAGTGAGGAAACAAAGAAAAGTGCCGAGCTATGAGAGAATACAGATATTTTCTAGCTCAACATCTGTGGAGGAGGAATAATGTTAATCAGAATTAATATGCATTAAGCAGTTCACTGCTTCATTTTATTTTCTAACCCTTTTCTGGAAAGATAGCTATCTTCTTGTTAATCTTACCATTATTATCTGTGAAGTTTAAAGTGTATGATTTCAGTCACAGCAGCAATATTCTGTCAAACATTTAATAAGCTGAGCTCAGCCTTTTGTGAAGATGATGTGTGAAAGTGCAAATAACCACGAACGTTGCAAGTGAGTGCAAAGAACAACCTCAGAGCAGCCAGTTTGCTGCTCACATTTATGTGCTGGGAAATGCATATCAGAGGGTGTTGATACTGAACCAGGGTAGTGATAGAAATATATATATGCAAATAGCTCTGCATACAATAGTGGCGCCAGGCTGACATGTATTAGGACATGTGGCTCTGCTATTCACCATTGTACCAAGGCTAATTCTTTGATGAAGTAATATTTTCCAACTATAGTTTGGCAACTCCATGCATAACTGACCTACATCTCAAATTCAGCAGAGAGTTCATGTCACACTGTTAGTATTAATATTGTTAGGATGGGTAAGCAGTTAGCAATTTAAATATAAATTAATATTTTCACATGGGACTGTAGATTTCCAAATGTTTTAGGATTGTGTATATTGGTGAGCCAAACTTTAGTTATGCTGAGACACCAGTGTTGACTTAGAAAATGATTTATCTAATTGCTTTATTTCCTGTCATTGCCAAGGAAGTAAGTATTACTGTTTGTGAATAAAATAGAGCTTGCATGTCTTAAAATGTCACTAAGTCTAGAAGCAGAAAAACTTTTGCAATGATGTAAGCAGAGTTTTCCTGTTCTCCTTTCCTTAATGGAAAGTAATAAACCACTGACTTCAGAAGATTGAGTTTAATAGCCCCTTATGCTGATATGTTTGTCTGATAGGTGGGACCCAAAAATGTGTAGGAGGATGAGATCTTCATTATAAATGCTGATAAAACATGATGTGAATGATCAGACCTGAAAAAGTAATGATAAGAGAGCCCTTCTTGTAGAGTCAGGGAGGCCTTGGCTGGGTCTGCAGCACCTCTTCCTCGCTGCCCTCCCTCCTGGCTGCTCTGCAGAGGATGTGTTTGCCCTGTGAGTTTCACTGGGTGGAACATCACTGGATGAGTCTTTGCGTTCTCCATGTTCTGCCAGGAGCTCGTTCAGGATCCTTCTACACAGACATTACTCATGCAGATTTCTCACTGGTATCACATCTGGTCTTTGGGACTCTTGCTAGCCCCCAGAATAGTTCTCCACAAGAAGAACCATCAAATGAATAAAGTGCCCATGCATGTGAGGAGTCTTAGTGCCATGTTAGTAGTGGAATTTTTAAATTACTTTTAAATTTCTTGACTGCAGTGACCTCTGAGTATTTTTTTCTGTAGAACTAATAACTTAAAAGATGTTTTTAGAGTTGTTCAATCCATAGTTTCTTCTGCAAAGAAATTGACCTATTGAAGATGTAAAGTTTAATACTTGGTGCAGTGTTGGCCTTTTTGGTACAAGTTCTTTTTCTTTTTCATTGTTGCTAATTTTGTTCTTTTATCCTTTTGAAAGCCTTTCTCTCACACTCCAAAAATCATATTGAGATTGAAAAAAGCCCTTTGAATTGCTGAAGACCAGTGTATCCTAGTAAACAGAAGGGCATCAAAAAACAGAATAAGAAAAGTTAGCCAAACTGTACAAACGGATGGTATCTCTTTCTTTTCTCTTTTTAGTTTATAACAAGACTATTTTTCCAGTAATTATAATAAACTCACTTTTATAGCTCCCACACGATCATACATTAAAAGATATTCATACATTTGGGATAGATTCATATTCCATTCTTACAGCCAAGAGCTTTTCAATCAACACACATGGTATAAATATCAATACTGATTGCTCCAAATTGCTCTTGGATAACATTTATTGTATTTGCAGAAAAAAGCGCCTTGTGATTATTTCTAAAATAAACTAAAACTGTCAGACTCCATTTATTGTAAAAACTTTGAAAGTTCTAAGTTGAAGCAGAATCGAGGGAAGAGTGGAAATACGAATAAAATGTGCGTTGTCTGCCACTTGCTGGTGAGAGCAGGGAAGTGACACACAGGGAAATGGGTTGAGGTTGTTTACACTTCTCTTTGCAGCTCTGAAATATCTTGGCATAAAGGCCTTGAAAAGTAGAATCTGCACCTTCATCCAAATTCTGCATTCCTATGAATACATTTTGGCTCTCTAATAATAACATACTGATAAAAAATTGTGAGAAATGCACGAATTCTGTCGTATCTTTTCGCATAGAATTTTCACAGAGGTGGACCACGTACTTGCTGTCAGTGCTGGAATTTGAAACAGGTCCAGAAAAATCAAGATTTTGATTTTCCATCTGTTGCTTCATTTACCCACACTATTCCAAATGTAACTGTGATGTTGTTCTTTGTCTTTTGTGCTTAACCCCTTTATAAGACATCAGTGAAGAAATATAGAAGTTTAATACATAGGATTTTGGCTCTTCATTTCTTTTGGGGTTTTTTGTATGTTCTTAAGGATATTAATAATAGATTTCAAAAGTTTAAAGGAAAGGGTAAAATTTTATTTATGAGGAAGGAATGACAGTATAATTAGTATAATAGAAGGAAAATCTTTTGCTCTTATGCTTTTTACAGTAAACGCATCTTCAATGGAGTTTTTGTTTGTATCAGGCTTAAGCAGGAAGGACTGAAATATTCACAAGCTTAGTTGTGCTTTGCTTTGTGTCTTGTAACAGTCTGGGAACCTGAAAACTGAATTCTTTTGGATATAACTAAACTGAAGGGTGTGCCTGGGGACTATACCTGATACTTTGCCAATGTTAATGGGCAGTATGGCTGAGGGTCCAGGCAAAACCGGCTGCATAGTCAAAGCAACCCTCTTCCAAACACACTGGGCTTCTTTTGGGACATTGGTACTTACTAAGTCTCTATAAGAACACATTCCTCAGGCCTTGCACCACTTTCTGAGGCAGATAGAGCCTCGGGGAGGTAGGGGAAAATCCGTAATTTGAAATTGTTTACAGCACTGATTTTTTTTTTTTGTCTCTCACAATTCTGCTAATTTGAAAAGAAACTTTCTTTACATTTCTCATTCAGGAAGGGTTAAGATGGATTGTGTTAGAGGAAGGTAAAATTACAAATAATTCCTACTTCAGTTTGCAAAAAGCTGTTGAGAAGTTGCCTAGGCAAGATTTAACAAATTCTAATTATATAAAGGAAGAGGTTGCCTCAGTGGTTAGTACCTGTTTAAATGACTGAGAGGAACAAGTGGTTAAATTTACAGTGGAGAGAGAGAGTAGGGTGCTCCGAAGGCTGTTCTGGTACTTGTGATGCTCAGCATTTTTATAAAAGTTCTCAAAAGGGATGTAATCTGTTAGTGGACTAAAACTGTGAAGAATGGAGATTTATAAAGGCTAACGTATCTAAAACTCCAAGCAAAGAGTTGCAGCAGGATGATCACATAAGTAACATTTAAAATCTAGATGAGCTCAAAGGATGTTCAAAGTTGATATTTGCAGAATTAATGTACTTAAAGGCAGACAAATGCATGTGGCTGTCCCTGAAGGACTGACAGTCTGAGAAAGGTCTGGGCAGTGATGGTTCTCAGTTCCACAGAACACCAGCACGCTTGCTGGGTGCTGTCCAAACCAAAGCTAATGGCAGAGGAATGGATGAAATAATAGAAAATGTAAATTGGCCATTCTTTAAAGCTGTGGTGAATCTTGTTTGCAACTTGTTGATCTCATCTCAGAAATGATAAAGTAGAGCTGGAAGAGGTAGAGAGAAGAGCAGTAGGGGAAACAGCCATGATCTAAAGGCTACTTCTGGTCCTGGAAGGTAGGAAGGTATGTTGAGGAAAGGTTATTCAGTAAGTGCCATGATTTTTGTACTCTGCCTACACATCCCTAGGTGCCCATTGTTGAACAGAAAGTTCAGAGTTAAGTGGACTTAAGTATCC